>JAKTWR010000006.1:121074-255166 GCA_030582415.1 Wickerhamiella vanderwaltii | reverse complement strand
TCAGGGACAGAAGCATTCGTCGCGCAGGTTGGCTGCATGATCCGGCAGGTAGCTGCATGAAGGTGTTATACGATGACGTAACATAGTGGTCTTAGGAGGTCAGTGCTCGGCCATGGTTACATTGAAAATTTTTTGGAGAAAGTGTACACATCCAGCAGTGCCATCACGTGATCCCCGCATTTTCACAAAAAAACGACAAAATACGGGTCTGTTCCGCAGAATCATGTATTGTATAGCACTAGAGATAGAGTGGGGGTGAGGATATCCAGGTTGGAGGGGCTCCCGAGTAGAAATTAGGATATGCATCCTCAAAGATCCTCTGTCGACTTGTTTGTTTTCTTCAAGTTTGGGTGATGATTTATTAAGTGGCGAATATTTACCTTCCCCTCTAGGCGAGTAAAAAGATTCTACGCGCTGACCGTGCTCTTGACTTGGAAACTCACATCTCTGATTAAAAAAAAAAGAAGAGGCAATGGCCCCTATTTTGAAGGCCAGTAATAGTGCAAATAGTCAATTTTTACATGGAATATCAAGCTATTGGTGTAGTAAGTCTAACTGCCAACGTGCGAATGACACATGAGGACTTTATTTGAGCAGCCTGATCGAGCTGTCAACAGTTCTCGCAAATACACAACTGATTCACAGATAATCACTCGCAATAATTACTAGAGGGCGCCTGCACATTTGGGGTACTTTAAGGTTGCTTATCCGTGGAGCTCAAAGCCACCAAACCCGCTCACTATCGCAGACAGATGGGATCCAGGGATTCACAAATAGTCCCAACGCGCAGTTTAAATAATATGCAATACTTAGTAGATAAAATTAGATTCAAATAAAACAAATACCCCTGACAGGTGAGGGGTTTATAAATTATGCCTCCGTGACCGTGAGAGCAAGGTCGTTTTGAGACGATGGGGTTCCATTGGCGTCATACTTTACTAAAACTGAAACCAGCGCATCACGCAATACTGGTTTAACCAAAATCTCTTGGATGTTTGAGCTGCTACAAAGCTGTTTTGTGCGCTGATCACTGTAACCCGTTAATGCAACGATTGGGTATGGATAGCCCAGAGTTCTTCTCAAAATGTGGGTCGCTTGGAACCCATTCAGTCGCGGCATGCTTAGGTCCATAAAAATAACAGAATAGTGGAATCCCTGTGTGATGCTCTGTTCAATAAGATCAACCACGGCCTCACCATCGGTGGCGGTATGTACATCGCTAATACCGGCTCTTTTTAGCATTTTCACCATAATCTCAAGATTGAGATTGTTATCATCGGCAACGAGTACTTTGTAGTCAGGATGGTCGGTCTCGAGGAACTTGGCTCTTTCTTCTTCACCCACCTCTACAGCCGCAAAGTCAGTAAAAGAACTAGTGGGGCTCAATTCACGAGTCAAATCAGATACAGGACGAGGACCAGGCGTAGAGGTTCTTGGCTGTACAGCTCCTCCTGCAGAATTAGGCACAGAGTTTACTGGGCTAGTGCTAGAGCCGCCTACCACTGGGGGTACTGAACTGGTTTGATCAGCGGCAGTGCTGTAAGAACCGGCTGTAGATGAAGATACACCGCGATCATGATGGCGCGCTCCCACTCGCAGCGACGACCGTGACTCGTGAGGGCCACGAAGAAAGCCAGAGAACATTGAGCTTACGGCCGATTGCTTCTTTTGGTGGTGAAGATGGAGCGCTCCATCGGTTGAAGACCTCACTGGCGCAGCGAGCGATGGATTAGAGTTTGTCCGCTGAGAATTAGACGCAGCACTTCCGTAAAGGCTTTCCTCTCCCGACATATTGCTCATGCGTTTGGGCGAGCGTGCGTCTTGGACAAACTTGGCCACTTGTCCCGATGAAGTAGAGGCCGTATGGAACATTCCATTGCGATTGATTTGGAATAAAGGGCTACGAGTAATATCCGCAAGAGGGCTAGTGGGAGCCTCTTTTGGTGCCACTACGGGGACCTCCAATACGCAGCATGTTCCTCTACCTACCAGTGACCACACACCCAGTGATGCACCAATTGTACCAGCCAATTGTTTGCACATGGACATTCCAAGACCTGTTCCACCATATTTTTTCGAAAAAGCATCATCACCTTGTACAAAGGGTTCAAACAATGTAGTAAGGTGGCTCTCTTCAATTCCTCTGCCCGAGTCTATAATGGCAATCTCAAGCGTTCCTACGGTTCCGGAATCAACAGGGGGGTATGATAGATTAGCGTATGGCGCAACGTTCACTCTAGGGCTTTGCTCGTTAGTATATCGAATAATAGCAGTGACGCTATCACCCGAAGAGCTGAACTTGATGGCATTTGACATGAGATGAAGGCAGATTTGCGAGATACGGTGGCCGTCACCACAAAACTGTATATCTGAAAGCGAGGTTGGGTCACACCAATGGACGAATTTAAGGGGGGTGTCTTTACGGTCGATCTCTGGCCGGGCATTAAACATGTTCTGAAGGTTTGCAAAGATTTCCGTGGGAGAAAACTCAGACAATTTAGGCTCCATATCGATTTGAGATCTTGAGAATGCCAACAATTCGTTCAACAGTTTCATTAGTGTGCGGCCAGATTTGAGGATGATGCCAAGAGCGACTTGAATCTTGGGGATAGATTCTTCACTGAGGGTAACCGAGGTCATACCCATGATACCATTGAGCGGTGTTCGCAGTTCGTGGGTAATATTTGCAATGAACTGTGATTTCGCGGCGTTAGCCTTCTCTGCTTCAAGGCGAGCGTCTTGGGCCTCCATTGTCCGCTCCTTAACTTGATCCTCCAAGTAGTGGTATTGATCGTTAAGCTCATCAATGAGTCCATTATACTCATCTACAAGACGGTCCAGCTCATCGCAGTAGAATTTTCGATTGAGGGGTTCAATTTTTGTTGGCACCTCGAAATGTCCAGAGTCGGGCTGTTTAGGATCCTCGCGTTCAGGAGTCGGTTTTATGGAGAGGCTGCCAATGCCAACGAGCCACAATAGCTCACACAATATTTGTTTACGCCGACTCCGTTTGTTTCGATCCGCATTGTTATCAGTTTGCTTGTTTCGATTCTTTGAGTTGGGCATTTCCATTTGTTCATAAATAGAGTACAGGGGCGCGGTCATGATACGACCAGTAGGAATGACCATTAATGAAATGAATCCCAGCATTCCAAATGATAACCCAATGACTTTATTCCGAAGGGAGTAGACACTCGACAATGCTTGTTCTTGGGCAGTTTCTGCGCACAGGACCCAGTCTACGCCATGTAAAATCATGCGGGAGCATCCCACCGAAGCGTCCTTTCTAATCAATGAATTGGTCTTCATCCATGCATCAGTTATAATTTGGCCCTCGGATACGTTTTTGTCGGCCATATAACCAATTGCTGGGAAATCCGAGAAATGGTAAAAATTATTGGTCAATGAGGTATCAGCATCACTGTTTGAAGCGGCATATTTGAATCCTCGCTCTCCATTTCTTTCGGTCAAAATTACTACGTCGAGGTTTCCTGTCTCGAGAAAGTTTGTATCATTGGTAACGGTATTGATCAACTTGTTTGCATCAAATACAAAAGACGCATAACCCTGTAAGCCTATAGAAACGGGATTTGTTTTTGAAATGGGCACAGTCAAACTGAGGCTGTAAAATGGAGTACCCTTTGGTGGTTCAGTAAGAACCGGTGCAGTCAGGATTGCCGAGGAGTTATCGAACCAATTGAACGAAAATCCATCCTGCAATAATGGGCTTAGCACCTCGAGAGATGCCAAAACCGAGCTTAAACTGGCGGTATCATCGCTGAGGACCAGATTATAGATTTGGCTCTCCTGACGATCGGTGATAATCAGCGCGCGATATCCATGGCTAGAAGTGACAAATGACCGCACGTAAGTACTGAGGTCTTGAGACAGCTGATTCTCTGTAGCGATGGAAATGTTGCTGGCATAATGGGATTCGAGTGCAGTGGTCACCACATCGCGCGATATGATGTATGTGCTATCGGTTACGGCACTTTGGATCCTATTTCGTAATTTTGCCATATAGAGTGACGCAACGCCATGTAGCCTTGATACTGCAAGGCCCTTGCCGGCCCCCCAGGTATGGAGTCCTACTACTAATGAAATGCTTAGGAGGGCTGCAACTGACACTACTAGACTAATAATTGTCATTTGCGCCCATAGTGGTAGGTACACAGCCCCTCTTTTCAATTTCATTGAACAGGGAGCTTTTCTTTGTCGGCTAAAACTGACGCGCGTGTTTAGTGTGTGAGGATGAAGGAAGCAAATTAAGACCTCGCACATGGTCTACGCTGACTAAAGTGCCGGCCCCCTCCCTGGGCAGCGATAAATAGAGCGATAAAAAAAAAGTAGATATATATATATAGATATAAATAAGAACAATGCATTTATAGACGCCAAAGAGGGCCAAATATCATTTGATGGCGGCCAACCGGGCCGCATTGAGGTGGACGTCGACATCGAGCTCATCGGTTTGGCGAGTGATCCGCTCGAGTCGAGTGTTTTGAGACTGAACTTCATCGCCCATCGACATGGCGAGGTTCTTCATTCGGCCGGCCGCGTTGGAAATTCCCTCAAGATTGAGCTCGATCTCATCTTCCAGGTCCTCGTCCTCAGAATCGGCCTCAAACTGGAACTTTTTGCGGCCCTCGCTATTGCGCATCTGTTCCTTTTTATGCTTCATGGCCGTCTCAGAGTACGATACACCATTAGCATTGAGCCCGCCAAGAACTCGTTGCTCAGACTCGAATTGCTGCTGGCGAAGGTGCTCGCTGGCGATTTTTTGCTGCGTGTAGTCAGACTTGATCCGGGCTTCTTTCTCCTGGAGCCGGCGACTAGAAGTAAATGGATTCGACACGTTGGGCACAAAAATCGATCGGTTGAGCCGTCTTAACTCTTCACTCTTTTGGGTAGCAACCTTGGACTGATTCTTTGCCAGCGCTAGGCTCCGCTCAGTGTTTGCAATTCTCTCACCCTGCGCACCAAGCATACCAATGGCATTGCGGCCCGATGCCTCTGCTTCAGCTGCCAATCTAAGTGTGTTTTGGGTCGATGAGAGCGACTCTTTTTTAGTGAAGCGGATCTGACGCCGCAACTCTTCAACCTCCTCGTCTTCTTGGTCCTGCTGTTGTTGCTGCTGCGCATCGTCATCAAATTGCATTGTTTGCGGTTTCTGAGCGTACGGGTTGCGGCCAGAACCACCGTCTCTATCGGGGAGATCATTCAATTCGTCAAGTTCTTCATTTTGCTGGTCGGGTAGTCCATTGAGCTCATCGAGCTCTTCGTCGTTACCAAAATCAAACTCCTTTTGAGCGGCGGTTCCGGTAATGGTAGTAGAAGGGCGACGAGGACCGCCGCCGCCAAAACTGTTTTGTCTATTGCCAAACAGCTCATCACGCGCGTTGGACGGTGCATAGGTGGATGGGGCATAAGTAGACTCTGCGTAGGTATTGCTGCGGGTATAAGGATCAGCAGTTGGCTGGGAGGATCCGCTCGCTTGGTTAGCAGCATATGGATTAGAACTAGCAGATGCATAAGGGTTGGCCCCCGAGTCAGAGCTGCCTTGGTTCGCATATGGGTTGCTGGATGATGTTGCAGCAGCCGCCTGCTGAGAATAAGAGTTTGAGGTGGGAGCAGAATTCAAGAATGCATTGTCGGCATAGGGATTACCCGGTTGAGCCGCCTGCTGTTGAGCATACGGGTTTGCGGCCTTTGTCTCGCGAGCATTGGCATAAGGGTTGCCGCCAGAGCCATAGATTTCGGCCTGCTGCTTATCGTACAGATCATTAGCCCCAGAAACGGCGAAATCTTTTTGATTATAATCTTTTTTATTTCTCTGAGCGACCTCCTTAGCGTAGTCGGAGAACCCGCCAAACTTGCGCTCCCGGGTCGGTTTATGAGTAGAAACACCAATTTCTTGGAGGTACGCCCTATTTTCTTCGGGCGTACTCTCTTTAGGAGCCTTTTTCATAAAGTACTTCTTCATTGTTGTTGCTTAAGACAAGACAAGTCACCGCTGGCCGCGAGGTTTATGGGCAACGTCACGTGTGCCAGCGCCCCTTGTCAGTCAGCAGCGGTGCGAGCAAGCGGGAGGAGATGGGGGCTTATCGCATTTAAGACCTCTGGGCGACGCACGCAGCGGTGGCGGTCACCCTACTTACTCAGCGGCCATTTGCATGCTTGCCATATTGAGTGCATGCAAAAATGTAGTGGAATCACAATCAGGTAAACAACCGAGACATTTGCTGCCCAATGGTGATGGGATGGGCCACCATTTTTCAGTAGCATTAGTAGGTCAATAGTTCGATTGTTTTTATAAATGGACCCTGCTATCGAGATTGGGCATCTAATTTCTACATGATGGATGAATTTTCTGGCCGCAGATCGTGGGCACGGGACGCGAAAACACTGTCAATGAAGCGCGCGGCTTCTACCAATATGCAGGCACGATAGGAGGCGGCGTACAGCAGCACAAGCATGTGTGGGCCATCGATGCTGCAGCCCGATTAACTACAAAAATAACCTTTGCAATGCGATCTACCACCTGGCACATCACTTTAAACAACCGATACTGACCACAAACACGACTTGCATTCACCCCCAGTATACGGTTGCAGGTGATCTGCAGTGCCTGGTTGGAAAACTGGCATGGGGGCCCCCCATGCTATCAGATCTAGAGATATTTCAAACAAGCGTTCAAACCAACCAGCAACAAATAACTGCCTGCCTTGTAGTTTTAGTATCGCCTAACCATCAATATATACATGCAGCCCAGCCACCCAAATGGCAACCTGCATCGGGCACCAGTCAAACTTTCTCCCCAGTTACGCTTCGCCCATATGACCGAAGAAGAGGCCCATAAACGTAACAGTGTTTGGAGCCAATTTCATTCTCCAGTACTGGAAAATGCCACTGTTGTCGAGTTGGAAAACTTGAATCCCCAGGATAGAGCTCGCCAAGTAGAGATTCGTAAGGTCCGGCAGAGTATTGAGGAAATGAGCATTTTGCTGGCCGAAATGCAAGGAATGTACAAAGTGCCCAACGATGAATCGGCTGATGACGCGAGTGATTCCCCCAGTGATGCCTACGTTACAGCAATTGATGTTAATTCCCCATCGTCATCGGGGCAAAAGATCCATCGCAAGCCTTCTCCTGCGTTTGGTGGGTTGAGCAGTGGAGTTAGTGATCCCAAGCCAGGTCCTCAACGTCGACCTCGTGTCGATACTTCCTCTACTAGAGAAAGTATGCGAGCATCGATGGTTCCTCCTGCTAGTGCTGCTCCTTCGGCGGCCAAATCGCCTAAACGGGCGTTTCCATCTCCGGTAAAAACTCAAAGGTCAAGAGAGGACCGAAGATCATCGTCAATACATCAACGATCGATATCTCAGCCATCACCTTCTCAATTTGCCGACCCGACTCCTGGCCCATTTACTGTTTCACCGCATGATCTACCACAACCAGCGCCCATCAAATCATCTCAGCACCATGACCACCATCGTCATCATAACCATCCAAAGGGCCACGCTTTAGCACATGCCCAACAAACGTGTAGGCACCCCAAGTCCGACAAATCAGATCCCAGTAGCAGGAGCAGCCATCCAAAGCGGTCTCAGTTTGATAAGGCTGCGATTGAAAGACGCCTTAACGAAGGAGGAGAGATTTCCATTGATTCACTCGATTTGCCTACCAGTGAACGTAAATTACTCGAACGGTTCATTAGTGCATTATCAAAACTTAGTGTAGAGGTCCAGATGGACGACGCTAAACGCCAAGAGGGCCGGAGGCGAATGAACAATGCTCTTAGGGCATTAGAGGGCTGGATATAATACTTATTTTGTTTATTTCTTACCCTCTTTGCTTATACATATATATATATATTTATGACAGTTGTATGATAATACATAAAAATTCCCCATTATGTTGACCCCGTTATCTCATCCACTGGTTCAGTTGGTGTTTCCACAAATGTATAGACTCCATCCCCATCATCTTGTATAGTTCCGTCTGGATAAATGGTATCATCGCTGTTTTTAGCTCGTTTCGCCATCTCGTGATCCATCTTCCAGCCAAGCTTTTGGCATATCAGCTCAACAACATCATCACAAGGCCCCAGTACTGAAACATCAAAAGTATATTGCTTGCAAGGAGTTTTTGAAATATAAACCTGGGGTACATCGCGACCCACGATCTTGACAATCCCTGATACGGGAGCCACTTTGAGAGAGGTGCCAATGCAAATCAAAAGGTCACAATTTTCGGCATCGCCGCCTTTAAATAGCAACTCATCAAATCTGTCGGGTAAACTTTCACCAAAAAATGTGATCTCGGGCTTAAATACTCCAAAGCTATCGGGTAGTTCATGTTCTTCGGCCTCTAATTTCTTGGCCTTGGCAGTACAAGGTTCACATCGTGGTACTTTACCCTGTAAAATGTCGGGATATAAACTAGTTCCATCAACTTTGCGAAAACAAGAAAAACAATAGGCAATACCAAAAGAGCCGTGACATTGAACCAATTTATCGGGATCAACCCCTGCCTCAACCTCCAGATTGTCAATATTTTGTGTATAATTGCGAAGTAGTTTGCCATTGTCTTGAAGTAATTTAATAAATTGGTGGGTAGGAGTGAACTTTTTCTCCGCCGGTAGGATTTTTTTTGCCACAGAGTAGAAAATTGTTGGGTCTTGTTTAAATAGCTTAATGTCAAAAACGTCTTGGGGGTCGGCCAAGCCAAGACCCTTGAGCTGAGCATACAACCCATCATCTGAACGGAAATCAGGAATGCCAAGACTTGTGGAAATACCCGCCCCGCTCAAAACGATAATTTTATTAGAATCCTTAATGCATTGAACAAAATCGTCAATGGTACGGGGATAAGGGAGGCGAGGCCGTTGGCTCAAGAAATGTTTCATTGCGATTTGGACCATTAATTCCAGTCGGTCATTAGGATGTGTCTCTGCTTTGTCCATTAAGAGCGGGAAGCCTAAAGCACACAGTATTTGTACCAACGGGACTGGACGCTCAGAACATAGCAAGTATTTGCGCATAAATAAAACCGGTCCACCGGTTTGGAGGTCTTTACCAATCTCCTTTTTGAGTTCTGGGTCCACCGTAACCACAAACTCGGTTCCATCTCGGTCGGTATTGAGCAACTCCTCCATTTCATCGAGAATTGACTCAAAATAATCTTCAGTATCACTTTGCTCACCTGTTTGAACATCTTCGATATCTTGGTCTCGTCCAAAGTCGTCTTCATCGTCAATTATTTGCTGCTCGAGTTGTTGTACGGTGAGGCCATCTTCATCGATTTCCTCGATACTTACGGAGCTCTGAATACTGGGACTCTTGTCAGGGATCTGTTCACGAGCGGGAGGTTCTGCAGTACCATCTCTTGACTCGTAAGCCGATCTTTTGGCTTGCTGCTCCATTATCTTTTGTTCTTGCAAGGTTTGTGTGGGAGGAGGAAGTATGGGTGAAAAAACAATCACGTGCCCCTCATGCTCCTCGACTGGAGGTTGTCGCTCATAGGAAAAGCAGAGTTCAGATAGTTGAACTAGTTTAAATTTTGTTTTGAATTAGCAGTAGGTTGTTTATATCCAATACCAGCGACTCCTTTATGAGCCTGCTGCTGCCGTGAGTTAACATTAGGATTGTCGCTCTCGGCTCTAGTGCCTAGTCCACGCCTCAATGCAGCACCGAATTCTGCTACGCTCATTGATTTATACGACTCTTGCGTAGGTTCATCCGGTCTCGACTCGAGATCTTCATCATAGTCGAGCGATTCCCATTGCACTTGCGAATCATTGTCGAGGACAATTACCTTGTTTGACGAAGTTTGCACCGCTTGAGGTTCCAAATGGGTAACTTTTTGCGCCTTGGCCTGATGGCTATCGTCCATATCCTCCAATTTACGGCGTGGTTTACGACCGGGCCGTTTGAGACTCAAGTTCATTTTTGCACGATTGAAACTTGCCCCGATGACATCATTAGCGAGGTTTATGGTACGCGGGCTGCACACCTCGAATAAATGGCTTCAACCGGCGAAACCAAAGCCAATTCTCGACCGAATTCAATCTTTTGCCTCAGATATTGCTAAAAGAGCCAATACCGTCACGGGCTACGACTATATTGAGCAGATCAAGCACCAGATCAGGGAATCAGAGTCGCGCATTGAGAAGCTCAAGACCACTCTCGATGACGAAAGAAGACAGTATAATGAGTCTTTGTTGCGCCATACGGCTGTACAGCGGTCCATTAACGATTTATTGCATCGAAAACATGAGTGGAAAGCGCACGACGTTGAGCGGGTTGCTGAGCTCTACAAACAAGATCATGAAACAGAACAGATTGTTGAAAAGGCCAAAATCAATGCCGAGCAGGGGGATACTAATTTGGAGAATGAACGGGCCAGTTTGAGCCGACTCATCATGGAACGGTACCGTGAGGAGCAGCTATGGAGTGATAAAATCCGCCAGTTTTCGACGTGGGGTACTATGATTCTTATGGGGGTTAATTTATGTTTGTTTATTCTTGTGCAGTTGATTATTGAGCCATGGAAACGTAGACGGCTAATTGCTCAATTCGAGCAGCGATTGCGAGCCGATAGAGTGGTTGGTACTACAACGCCGCCCACTCTGGAAGGTCCTGTTGACCCGCTAGTGGACCAATTAGTCGACGCAGCATCTGATGCGACAGATGCGGTCTCCCAGGAAACAGTGAATGGCCTGCTAACTGCTGCGTGGTCGACGCTCAAAGCGCCCAGTGACTGGCAAACAAAGTTGCGACAATTGGGCAAGTACGCGGCAAAATTGTGGGATTTTTTTAATACAGCTGATTTACACGCTACTCCTATACAGATCCTCGGCTACATTGTCTCAGGAACGCTTTTGGGCCATGTTGTTGCTCGGCTCTAAAACAAACAAACCAGACCCGCATCGCGGGATCGTGGCGTGCAAGGTGCCCGTTGGCCACAATTTTGCGTGACCCTTAGTAAGTTCACTTCACACCATAAAATGTCAAAACGGTTGCCTCAAGTACCATATCTCAAAGTAAAAGACACTCGCGTGGGCCAAAAACAAACAGGTACGTGTGTTGTTGCCTTGACAAACTTGTTATCATGTTGGGCATCAAACGGAGAAGGTGTAGCCCAGTGCAAACACATTGAGCAGGAACTCAAAGATTGTATGGTGGGGCGCAAATTCGTTAAAGCAAAACGGTCAACCGTGAATTACCACTCTAATCGATTACTTGGAAAAGTTAATCCTAAACCTCATGATTAAATTTCATCGTCTTTTTTTTTTTGTATATAGAAAATTATCATATTTAAACCCGTTGCTTATGTCATGAGGATGACCAAGTGCCGTACGCCCCCCCCCTTCTCCTCCTCCCCCAGACAAGCCCCATACAAACCCCTTACGCGTGCTTAGCCATCCAACCCAAGCACACCCTCATGAGCGAACCGAATCCGGATCGAATCCGCGAAATGATTCGCCGAGAGAAGGCGCTTCTCGAAGGAGCCAAATCCTTGTCTGCTAGTACTTCAAATGCCACTGTTTTGCAGCAATGTCGCTCGAATATTCGCGATGCTCAGGCAAATATCGCCTATCTCGAGCAGGAGCTGGCCAACTTGGCCCAACCCAAAGACCAGCTGCCTCACGCTAATGTGACTGGATTAGAATTATTGCGCTACGATAACCCATTTAAGGGCCAACGAATTCAGTTTATGCTTCAGCAACTGGATTTTAAGCTCAGCCTTGCAAAACAGTATAAAAAGGGTATTGAAAAGCTTCAGCGGCTTTATAGTGAAGAGCACGACAAGCAGGCGCGCGATCAGGCCGCCCTTAATCTAGCAGAAAGCACTGCAAAAATTGAACTGCTCCGCTACGCCCTCAAGCGCTACACGGATCTACAATTGATCCAGTTGACCGATGATGCTCAACCATTACGGGACAATGCTCGCAGACCAGTTACTGGTACATTTCATTTATTTATTTCCAAAATTGATGGCGTTGACCATACCACTTTTAGCGCCTCTCGTAACGTCGAGACTCGCCTAGTACTAAGGATCGAAAACCAACTGGTTGGTCAGGCGGTCGCTCGTGGAGATGTTTTTAATGAAGAGTTTCATATCCCAATTGAAAAGGCCAATGAACTCGAGATTGTCGCTTATGATCAGTCGGGCCATGCCTCAAAGCCAGTAGCAATCATGTGGATTCGCATCAATGACGTTGTAGAAGCTCTGCGTCGAAAGGGTGTGCAATCTCGTGCCGACAAGGGGTGGGCAAATGCCGATACCGTCATTAGAGAAGCATCTGTGCGCCCTCATACCGGAGCCCCTCGCGCTAATGTCAACGCTAATAGCGGTGGCCACCCGCGGACCGCAACTAATACTGGAAACCACAATAATTTGACCTCTGGCCTGGGCTCTACTTTTACTAATGAATCGGAGGCAAATGAATCTCTAGCCAATGAATCAGTAGAAGGTTGGTTTATTCTCGAACCGGCTGGTCGGATCTACCTGCGCTTGCAATTTGATAAAAATACCCCTCCCAAAACTAAAGCGTACAAAGATGGGCTTGGCCGCCATAATGCGATTGTTCGTAAACAGGAGGACGCTACCGATATTATGGGCCATCAATTTGTTCACCAAAGATTTTACAATATTATGCGTTGTGCTATTTGCGAAGATTTTATGACTTTCCCCTTTCAATGTATCGAATGTAATTTTGCTTGTCATAAGCACTGTGTCTCAAAGGTTGTTACTAAATGCATCTCAAAGACATCTACTGAGACCGATCAGGCAGAGCAACTTAATCACCGTATTCCCCATAACTGGGAACCTTCTTCAAATATGAGTGCCAATTGGTGCTGTCACTGTGGTCTAATTCTTCCGTTTGGTAAAAAGAAAATTCGCAAATGCACAGAATGCGGTATCATGTGCCACACAAACTGTATGCGGTTCGTGCCGAATTTCTGTGGTATGTCGATGGAAATGGCGGCTCAGATCCTAAGTGCTATTCGAATGACCAAGATGGACCAGAAACATCAAAAGAAGCGCAGTATTGGCGGCTCCAGTGCATCGTCTACGTTGGTTGGATCCCTTGCTTCATCAAGCTCGAGCATTGCAAAGAACCCATATCTCGATGGAAAAGTTACTCAATCTACTAGTGTACCGGCTCACCAACCGCCCCCGACAAGCAGGAGAGTCCCTCGTAAGAAAGTGCCTGATCATAAAAAGACTGGTAGTGACGAATCGACTGAGCAAAAGCTTGAACTGTCGTTGGACTTGGGCAATGCCTCATGGTGGTCTGATAAAGCTGCTGTGCCCCCCACGGCGCCAAAGCAGCCCGAGTCGCCTGAACAATCGCCTCAGCATCAACGATGGTCGCCTGACGTGCAACCAAGTCAGAAACCCACCCAGCCAGTGAGCCGGCCTACTACTGCTCAACAGCAGCCCCCTGCTCCAGTTCGCAAGACGCCTTCGCCTGTTGATCAAAAGCAAATGCAACAACAACAACAACAGCAGCAGCAGCAAAGTACCCCTGTCGCTGTCCAGAAGCCCACCCCTCTGCCGCCAATTATTCCTGCTGTTTCCGAGGTACATGCACCTCCCAAGTCAACCGAAGAAGAAGTTCAAGAAGCATCTGCACAAGCTGCCCTTTCTGCTGCTGAGCAACTACTCAAGCAATCGCCACAGAAGGAAGCGTCTCAGGATACTGCTGAGGTGGGGGCAGTTGGAACTCACAGCGGACATGGCCACCATCGCCAACGTCGTCCCAAGGTTGGACTGGATGATTTCTCATTCCTTGCTGTTCTTGGTAAAGGTAATTTCGGTAAAGTAATGTTGGCTGAGTCGAAGCATACTCAAAAGCTCTATGCCATCAAGGTGCTCAAGAAGAACTTTATCATTGAAAATCGCGAGGTTGAGAGTACCCGGAGCGAGAAGAATGTATTTTTGATTGCCAACAAGGAACGCCACCCTTTCCTGACCAACTTGTTTGCTTGTTTCCAAACTGCTAATCGTATCTACTTTGTTATGGACTATGTGTCTGGTGGTGATTTAATGTACCACATTCAAAAGGATTTGTTTGCCGCTAGTCGGGCACAATATTATGCAGCTGAAGTGCTGCTTGGTTTGAAGCATTTTCATGACAATGATGTTATTTATCGTGATTTAAAGCTCGATAATATCCTTTTGACACTGGATGGCCACATCAAGATCGCCGATTATGGTTTGTGTAAGGAAAACATGGGCTACGGAAAGACTACGGGAACATTCTGTGGTACACCTGATTTCATTGCTCCTGAAATTCTGTTGGATCAAAAGTACGGCCGTAGTGTCGATTGGTGGGCATTGGGTGTCCTTATGTACCAAATGTTGTTGGGCAAGTCCCCATTCAGAGGTAAAGATGAAGATGAGGTATACGATGCAATTCTTTCTGATGAACCGTTGTATCCAATTCACATGCCTAAAGACTCGGTCTCGATCCTCCAACAGCTTCTGGAACGGGATCCTCTGCGCCGTCTCGGTTCAGGCCCAACTGATGCCCGCGAAATTATGGACCACCCGTACTTTGCTAATATTAATTTTGATGATCTGTTGGCCCTCAAAATCCCTCCCCCTTACAAACCTGAACTCGAGAACCCTAGAGATGTCAGGTACTTTGATTCTGAGTTCACCTCTGAAATGCCTGCCCTCACCCCAATGAATAGTACGCTTTCGCCTAGCATGCAGGAGCAGTTTAGAGGATTCTCCTATGTCTATTCGAATCAAGTTTGACTTGCATTTTTTGATTTCATATATTCGCTCTTTAATTTATACATACACATTAACAAGACTAATGATAAAAAATACCGTGAGGGTTTTGTTTGGAGTTCCAATAAAATTACAAAGTGGCGATTTCAGGTAATTATCTAGTGTACTGGGCTGTGTATTTTGAATTTACAGCTTCGACTGTTTTGGCACTATAATTTTCAAACTGGAACGGAATACTTTTACAACCCGCATGCTGCACCTCCCAAACTGCATCTTCCCAAAGCACGCCATATCACGCGGCGAGGCCCTTTGTCCACGATTCTCCTTGTTTGGGCAGGGGTAAACACCTAGGGTTGTGTTGGTTTCAACGATCGAAATTGATAAATCGAGCTTTGTTGTTATGCAGTGTCGATCCTTTACCCCAAAATATCCGCGTATTTCGTGCTTGCACGCTGCACTTGCCGCATGCATATCATGCACTAGTGGGGACCCATGCATGAAAATTTAAAATAAATTCTGTAGGGCTTCTTCCCCATCGCGTTTGACTTGTACTCATTTGCAATATTTCCACGATCGATGAAACAACATACTCTTACTGAAATAGTCTCGAGCGATGAAGAATCACAAGCTGCCACAACCTACAATTCCGAGTCCACCACAGTACCACCGCTTAAAGGCGAGGACCATCTTGCAAGAAAGCTCACCTCAAGGCAAGTGTCCATGATTGCCATTGCCGGAGTAATTGGAACGGGTCTATTCCTCGGTACGGGAAAAAGCTTGGCTAATGCCGGTCCGGCTTCAATGTTGATTTGCTATGCATTTATGGGCTTGATTGTATACTTGACTATGTTGAGTCTTGGAGAAATGGCAACTTATATGCCCGTTGCTGGCTCTTTTTGCACTTATACCATGCGATTTGTCGACCCTGCCGCAGGGTTTGCAATGTTTTGGAATTACTGGTTCAATGACGCAGTGTCTACGGCAAGCGACTTGACTGCATTACAATTAGTTCTCGAGTACTGGAATATCAAAATCCCCGGCTGGGCCGTAGCACTCATCTTTTGGGTGTTTTTATTCGTGATCAACATCATTTCGGTACGTGCGTATGGTGAGCTCGAGTACTGGCTTGCACTGCTCAAAGTCGTGTCCATTGTAATTTTTATGATTCTTAGCATTGTTGTCAACGCAGGAGCAAATACTGACCATGAATATCTTGGGTTCAAATACTGGCATATTGATGGTGCCCCTTTTGTTAATGGAATCAGAGGGTTTGCATCCATCTTTGTTACTGCCTCGTTTGCCTATGGCGGTACTGAGAGTATCGCCGTTACTGCTGGTGAGACTAAAAACCCCAGAGAAGTTATGCCTAGAGCAACCCGCACAGTTTTTTGGCGTATTCTTATCTTTTACGTCTTGAGCGTACTCTTTGTTGGCATCAATGTACCATACAATTACCCCGGATTGAGTACTGGTAATACTGCCGTTTCTCCGTTTACTATTGTATTCCAGAGAGCAGGATCAAAAGCAGCTGGCTCATTCATCAATGCTGTGGTTGTAACTTCGGTTATTAGTGCCGGAAATCATGCCTTGTATGCTGGAACAAGAATCTTGTACGGTATTAGCCAGAATGGATTTGCCCCTCGATTCTTTGGCCGGTTAACCCCTAATGGTGTTCCTTGGGTTGCACTCATTTCAACTTGGATTGTTTCTGGTCTTTGTTTTGGCAGTTCCTTTATTGGCGCTGGTACTCTATGGAGCTGGCTACAAGCGCTTGTTGGAGTGTCTAATCAAATCTCCTGGTTAATGATTGGTATTTCATCGATCAGATTTAGAAGAGCAATGAAAGTGCAGGGCAAAGAGCATTTATTAACTTTCCGCAACTGGACATATCCTTATGGACCCTACTTTCAAGTGTTTTTCCTAATCTTTATCTTACTGGTACAAGGATGGACCTCATTTTCGCCCTGGGACGTATCTGATTTCTTTCAAAACTATATTGAATTGTTTATTTTCCCCGTTATGTTTATTGCTTGGAAGATCCTTAAGCGCACGGCATTTTCTAGAGCCGCTACAATGGATCTCGAGACCGACGTCTATGTCGATACGGAGCAAGACATTGAGGATACAAAGAATGTACAAGACCGCTCTATTTGGCGCCGTGCAGTATCATACATAACATAAATTAAAACAGTATTTATCGTAATTATCTCTACGAGCAATATATAAAATTTTCCCAGCTAATAACTAGCCTTGATTTACTTGCGGGTGAATGCAACCTTTGCCTGAATGGGAATATGATCACTTGGATGATGAGCGTTCGGGAACCCGACGTAATGTTTTGCGTAATCCTCGTCGACGGGGCCCAAAAGTGCGGTTACTGCTAACGACTGGCTTGAATACCAAATATAATCAATAGCCTCGACAAAATTGGGCGTGTAGTTTGTAAACGGCAGTTCCAAGCCATCGGCATATGCGCTCTTGAAGTTAAGCTTTGAAACAATTCCCTTTTCGGTGAAATCACCATAAGAGTACCCCTTGAGGTCGATATGGTTTGGTTCGACTTTAGATTGAGAAAAGAGTTGATAAACACCAGAGTCGGTTGATGAATTGAAGTCTCCACAGACAATCATTGGCATTTGTTTGCCCTTGTTTGTCTTTTCATTATATTTATCCATTTCTTCTAGCAAGATTGCCGATTGAACAATCTTGACGTCACAAAACGCTGGATCCCAATGCAAATGAGTGTTTGCGAGCATAAACTGATTTCCTGATTCAGCGTGCTCAAATACAGCTACCAGCGCAACATTGTCCTTTGTCATAACTCGATTAAATGTATCGACCGATTTCTTGAGATCTTCACGTAGCAATGCCTTTGTATTGTATTCCACGTGCGTATGACTCACAAGTTTGATGGCACTTTCTCGATAGAATATAACACATCCATCTACATTACGAGATTCGACCGGTGAAGCCATTGTACGAGCACGGGTCTTTGGGTAAAACAGTGATTTATATCCCTTTGGCGCAAAGTACGGATACCAAACTTCGTCACATGCAACTGTATTGACTTCTTGTAAACAAATAATATCACTTTCATGAGCACTAATTTCTTCAATAAGTAATTTTGCTCGATATGCCCAGTCAAGGGCCCATGAAGGAGTATAGCCGTACAGCTGAGGAGTAGCGTATTTTTCACAAAGAGTATTGTAAGAAAGTACTGTGAATGAAGGGTTGTCCTTGAAATCAGTTTCGAGCTCGATCCATTTTCTCGGGTTTGGTGGTTGTCCCACCGGAGCATGGTCTCTTAATTCAACAATCAGTCCCCGAGTACCTTCAGCAGCCATAATATGTTTAAACTTATCCTCAATTGGATTGCCTTCGATACCCAATACCTCTAGTTGGAAAAGAGACCCGAGCTCATCGGGTAACGTGGTAATATTGTTATCAAACAAGAAAAGATGTCTTAATGATACCATAAGTCCCATTTCAGGAATGATTTGGTTGATATTGTTTGCACTTAAATCCAATACCCGTAACTGAGGCATCCTTGTTAACGCCATTGGAATTGTAGCAAGGTTATTATGACCAAGGTAAAGTCGTTGTAAAAAAGTATATGCAAACAACCGCGGCACGGTGGTCAAAAGGCCCTGACCAGATAGATCGATTGATGTCCAAAACTGTTTGTTGATATCTTCGTTAATATGGCGCACTCGTTCTGCTTCGATTTGATCCTTTTTCTCCTGCGGGTTCGCTTGGTTACGAGCAGGAGTCGTTGGAATAGCAGTAGTAGCTGGCGCATTTGCCAACGCCTTTTGCTGGCGAACCATCGCATTTGCTACTTCGTCCAGTGTCTGGGGCCCCCCAAATCCCCCCGGACGAGAGCTGCGCGCCGCGGCGCGCGCAAAGCTGTGAGGGCCGGCTGCTTCTCTAGATATAGAGGCAAGCTGGTATTGCTGCTGCAAATAGATGCTGTTGTCCCAATTTTCGTCTTCTGCGGACGTCATTCATACAGGATCTAAATTCAAAGGGTGGTGTGGTCAGTCAGGCAGCGCGCTTAGTGATCGATTTGGCAGCGGGCGGTGGCTGAGGGTGTGTGGCGCAACCCCCCGATTAGGCCCCCTTTTCTGAGGTCTTGTAGCCTGCCTGCACATTGAAATTCCCCAAAACACCTAAAAGTGGCAAGAGACGACCACGCAAGGAGAAAAAGAGGGAAAAAAAAGGGCAGAGAATTTTGACGACAAATGGTAGTTAACGTAAGAAAACAGGCGCCTGATTTCAAGAAAATGGCCGTAGTAGGCGGCTTATTTGAAGAAATTACTCTCGATCAGTACAAAGGCCAATGGGTAGTGCTGGTGTTTATTCCTCGGGCATTCACCTTTGTGTGTCCGACCGAAGTGATTGCGTTTGATGCTGCTTTGCCGAAATTTACCAACCGAAATGCTCAAATTCTCATTGCCTCGACCGATTCGCAGTACACTCTTAGCGCATGGAATCGTAGCCCTCAATCACAGGGAGGCATTGAGGGAGTACAGGTGCCACTTGTCGCCGACAATAGTCACTCTTTAGCAAGAGATTATGGAGTTCTGGTTGAATCTGAAGGAATTGCCCTGCGTGGTACTTTTATTATCAATCCAGACGGCGAGATCGTCCATGAAAATATCAACGATACCCCTGTAGGCCGTTGTGTGGAAGAAACGTTACGAGTGCTCGACGGATTTCAATTTGTGCAACAGCATGGAGAGACGTGTACAAAATAATCACGAGTGAGACTAAAGATCTCTTCAACTTGTCGAATTTTGTGGTTACATCTCCAATCTACCAAACTTGACAATAATTGAACCAATTGCGCATTATAAACATTAGATTAATATTAGCTTATCATTACGTTGAAAAACCTGCCTGGTCGTCCAGCAACCACAAGTTTTTACCTTTTTGCGCTTGTTTTATATTTTTTTTATCTATCATCGGGCCCTGTAACAACAATGCTTGAAGTAATGGGAGCCCTCAGATCCTGAGAAAACAACAGCGAGTACTTTAACACTCCTCTCACTGTTAGTTCAAACGTATTAGATGAGATTTGCTGCCACAACTCGGTTGCATTTCCACACGGTTCAACAAGGCGGATTGTGGCCATACTGAATGCGTTCTGGGGATTGAAGAATGATCCAGCAAACGTAAACGTCGACTCGGTTTCTTGGACATTGCCTAGTAGAACTGTGCGCTTTGTAACGGCATTTTCCTCCACAAATGGGGGTACTATTGGAGCATACTGCGAAGTAGCAAACAAATCAAGATCAACTTGAGACGAAGTTACAGTAAAACACCCCGGGTTTTTGGCTTGAAGGATCACTCCTAATACCAATTCCTTGTCACTTGGGAAAACATCTACGAGGCGAGCAATTGAAGCGCCCACTAACGGACGCGACGAGGCAACCAGCACCCCAACGACAAACGTACAAAACATACCGCACATGGCAAGACCTACAAACCAAAGGGTAACACGGACATATAAAGGAGCCATGCGACGGTTAGCACCATAGTCGTGTGGAGTAGGGGTCGCATGCTGTTGGGGTCGAGCACTATGGCTGAGGGGAGTATTTTCATCTATAAGAGGGCCACCGTCGTCATCTTCATCTTCATCATCTAAATCGCCACCTCTCCATCGATTAAGATAAACGTGTTTAGCGCGAACACTATCATTTTTGTTTGCAGACATGTGGCGGCTCGACTCGGTGAGAAATGGCCGTCGTCGGCCCCTTTCCTCAACTGGGTCAGTAAGCTTTGTCCTTGAAGGACTAGGGTGAGCAACAGTTGGTGGCCCACTACCAGTAACTGTTTGAACATAAAGGGCAGAATTGTTTCGTTGGCCCTTTGGGTGAGGACTCACCGGTAATGAAATAGTCGAAGATGTGCGTAAGTTGTAAGGCCTGCGAACGCTGTCACGGTTTGTATCGTAGACAAATGTTTCGTCACTATCACTAGACGCAACCTCGTCCATTGCAGAAGCGATCTTTGCCGCAAATATATCTGCTCGTGACGCGGCAGCCAATCGCTTTCTACGGGCTCTGCTGGGGGCTCTAGAACCACTAAGGGAATTTGAACCACTGGGGCCGCCCATTTGATCGCTACTTTTCTTGATTTTAAGCGAACCCTGTTGTGGGACACCCAGCAATGCAACGCTTGACACCGTCTCCGTTTCCACTTGTGGTAGGCCCTTGCGAGCACTGGGCAGCACATTCTCTTCATCGTCTTCGCTCACAAACGATGCTATACTTGGTCTATGAATAAATTTTGGCGGTGCGGCCGGAACCTCGCTATCTTCGGTCCCTTCACCTCTCGACCGCGATCGGGAGCTGCTCACGGCTCTGCCGGTGCTAGGGCGAGAATCTTGGGAATTCGGCCTCCCAACAACTATTGTTGATTGACTTCCTACCGCCTCGTCATCACTGGACTGGTTGTAGAATGAGTTCATAGTGTTTGAGCTTGGACTCTTGTCAAACGTTATCTCTCTAAGCAGCGGCCAAAATGCTAGGGTCCATGGCAGTGGTGATGAGGAGACATGTGAGTAGGGAGAGAGTTGGGGTAAACCAAAGTGATTTGCACTTGTTTAAAGGAAAAAGGACCCAGGATTGCTGGTTTTTGGACTGCATAGGCGGGCTTTAAAGACGCTGCAGCACACTGCACGTCCCGCATGTCTTGGCTCCGTCGAGTCTCTCCCCCACCCTCCCCACATACACGCAATTACTTCAGTTGCGGCGACTATTTAAAGATAAATCCAAGTTTAATCTATATTTCTGGCTAATGTGTGCAGGTGACCGCATCGTGGTGGACCGACAATGCTGTGTAGTGACGGTGGTTTGCCGGGTCTCGTCCCACCTGCAGGACGACGCAGGGTTGCTGGCCACCCACCGGTTGCTGGACAACTGCAAACATCAAATCATATCAACTGAAACGCTACACTAAGCTGCTAATTTTTTAGGTGCCAGCCCAGGGACTTTTTCCAGCGCCGCACGGGCCCATTCGTATACAGTAAATGTGACTGCTTGACCAGGAGCAACCCGCATTACACGCGGCGTGATACCCCGGTACAAACTAGAAACACCTTCGTTTTTGATCATATCTTTAAAGATGCGAGTAAACTGGCGCAAGCCACTCTCGCCGGCTTTTGATTTTTCCCGCTGAATACGAGTTTTTACCGTATCCAAAGGAGCGTTGGAAAAGGGGCCAAGCGCACCACTGGTCAAACCAATAAGAGATGTCTGCCAACCGGGCAGCATACCACCGTATTGCGGTTGCAATTCATTGAGCTTTTCTTTGAGTAATGTGTAGACAGTAAAGTTAGTACCTTGATTTGTAGCTTGGCGAGCAGCAGTTAGCCATACCCCACGATAAACAGCACCAACTCCTTCCTCTTTAATGATTGTGTACAAGCAATGAGCCGCATTTCGGTAGCGAGGCCCTTCAGCAGCATCAATAAGTGAGTGGCTTTGGGCCTGTAACCGGATTTTGATCACATCTGTAGGGTTTACTACCACAACCGCTTCAACAAGACCGGCACCAATACCAGCAAAGAAAATACCCGCAGTTGTAGGGGCTGCAGCACCGGCAGGAGTAAGATACCGTTTCAATTCCTCAAAACTCGAGAACCGAACGGCCATTTTGGGGGTAATACCGGCAACTACTGCTCCAAGTCCAC
Organism: Wickerhamiella vanderwaltii; assembly: GCA_030582415.1. Lineage (NCBI taxonomy): Eukaryota > Fungi > Ascomycota > Dipodascomycetes > Dipodascales > Trichomonascaceae > Wickerhamiella > Wickerhamiella vanderwaltii. Next base: position 232,719 of record JAKTWR010000006.1, on the reverse strand, counting down.
GGTAGAGCCCCTTTAATCCATCTCTACGAAAGATATGGGCACCAGTAGCAACAAAGCCTCGTTTGGCGACCTTTTGAGCGGGCGCAGCAATGTTTCTTGCCGAAGCGGCCAAAGTGGCGGCTTCGCCCTTGGGGGCATTTTTCATCAACGTGTTTGCCTGGGCAGTCGCCGCTTGGGCCGCTGCCTGGGCCGCTTTTGACTGCAATTGCATTCGTACTTTGATGGTATCAAGGGGATGGCACATTAATGCTTCACAGCAACCAGCAATTCCACCAGCAGTCAAATCGACAATGGGGTTTCCACTTTTTTTCTTTGAAGCCATTTGTGTTGTAAAGTGCAAGTTTAAGTTTTAATGACCGCGTTCATGACGGAGGGGTTTTTTATATTTATATACCTTTTGGCTTGTACGTAATGCATATGCATGTGCATCCATTTATCGCCGAGGCACGCGGCCAGGTTTTGCCGGTCTGCGCATCTTGCGGACTTCTGTGCCAACATATTGGTGTTCCACGGGGTTTAAATTGGCATTTTCAACCTCAATGGCCTGCTCATCGAGCTCGATTTCGTCGCTTGTGTCAATCTATATGGTTAGTCATAACTGTGGGGTACAATGGCGGCGCGCGCGCCCCAGCGAGCGGTCGAATAGCGACCTGTAGGCGCGCATGCTAAATGGGTCACTGCGCATGACTGCGTTTCACATGCATGACGTATTATTATACTTACCGTCGCGTCGACTCTGCACACCTGTTTAATATTGTTTAAAACACCGTTGCGACAGGATGCAGCAATCATTCTATCCTTGGCCTTGACTTGGTCAGGACAACGATAAATGAACCAAACTTTGTCGCTTTTCGGCTCGTGGTAGACTCCATAGGTCGGCTCCGGGCCGAAGCGGTCACACACCTGGGACGCATTCAGGTCCGCTGCATGCGTGTGCATATGCAGCTGTTCTCCGCCAACGACAAGCGCTACAAGCCCGCCCTTGTGAAGAGTCTTGAGGGCAGCAGTGGCATCAGTAGGTAGGCCAAGACTCACTGCAGCACCGCTTTGCGTCTCCGCCCGCTGGGTTCTTTCTGCAGTAGCCACTTTGTGCGCAGTGACTTCACATGCGGTGCGCGACGCCTCGTCTACCCCGGTGGCGTCTGAATTACCGACAGTCCCGACGTTGCCCCGGCTATTCACGTCATTGTCATTGTCATCGTCGAGGACAACGTCCGCCACAATCTCGTTGGCGTCGGCCCAGAAATGACTCGAATGGTTGGGTAACTGTTTACGAATCAGGGGGCTCGAGCTGGCGTAGATCATCTTATCGCGGCCAGACGACTCGTCGGGAACCACGGTGCCAAACGCAAATCTATCATTTTCAAGCCGGATCAATACGTATCGCACGGTGTTTGGGTCGATCCGCGACACAATCTGCTCGAGATCGGCTCTCAACGAATGGCCGCTTCCCGCAATGCGCACATCGAGATCACACTTCTCGTTGGCTATTTTCAAGATTAATGCTCGGTCATTTCCCTTTCTAAACTCACTCAGCTCCTTGGCAAGCTCTGACGACACGCCGATTCCAGAGTGATTAGACATCAGTGAGGTGAGCAATGGCCGCCTGATTCGGGATAGGTAAACACTAGAGTGCTTGCTGGGGAATGCAATGCTCCAGAGTTGGAAAATGGATAATCAATTAATTTATATACAATAGTTTAGCATTGGCAGTATTTTCTTTCACCATGGTTGACACCCCAGGTGCCTACGAGCGTTAGTTGGCAAGCGTAGGGAAATCAAGTGTCAAAGGTGGAGGCCAGCAGTTGCCGGTACCAATTTTCTCTTATCCATTTACTATTTAAATACGAAATCGTAGCTCTCCTCGCGTTTATTTATCTAAATTCCTGGGAATATCATCGTTTCTGCATCTCCATGCAAGCAACCGGCAGCATAATATATCGCTACCAGCCACTGCTTTTTCAGTCTTCCCAGCAGGCGTCTCCCACAGGTCATCACCTGATCTCGAGCCTAAATTAGCTATACAATAACTATTTTAATTCTACATATCATGACTGGGAAAAAAAAAGGCACAACCATCAGCTGCGGGTCCGCGTGTCGGTGGTGGCCTACGCGTTCCCTCAGGGCAAGGGCTGCTGCGCAGGTTTGTTTACTCGGGGTCATACAATCAAAAGTACCGGCAAATTCGAAATTTATTTAAATTATTTTTGCCGGTTTAACCTTTAACCCACAACAATTCACACCTTTCTCTGCCACATACATTCCGTTACATCATCCATGATCACTGGTAGTGGTATCGACGATACATTTATGTTGGACCCAGAGCCATCGCTAGTAATGACCGATGATCACATATTTATTGAGCCCGACTCTGTGGATCAACCCTGCTCTATCGAACAACTCGTCGCCTACATCACCAGCAGCAGGGTTATCGACTATACGTCAATGTCGGATTTTTTCCTTACATTCAGGCTCTATTCAAGTGCGCCCCAAGTATTGGAGCTTTTATTGACTCGTATGTTTAGTGCAATGCGCCTGAATTACCAGGATGCCGGCGAGGTAGGCAGAGACATCGCGGTACGCACATTTGTTGTTCTGCGGCACTGGATCGATAACTACTTTGCCGACGATTTTTTGCCCAATTTAGAGCTGCGGCAACGATTTGTGTACGCTATAGCCGAGCTTGAGCGCCACCAGTATGCGTCGACGAGCCCGCAATTCGCGCTAATTTTCCAACAAATCGCCAAAGTGTGGAACCGCAGATTGCGCACGTATTGGGACGTTGCCCAGCTTGATTCGTGGCCTCTCGTGGCCGGTGGTGAGTTTGGGGCCCAAGAGTTGGATACTGCGGGAAGAAGACGTACCCTGTTGTCATTTTATTCGGGACATATCGACCCTATGACCACTCCAGAGGGCGAATCAAGGCAATTGGGAAGCATTATCCGTGGCGGATTGCTGGTCAGTACCGACCCAAAGGTTGCATGTATCCGTACAACCCCAAAAAAACATAAACCAAAGTCTCGATTCTTTCGCCGCTCTCGTCCTGAACAACAAAACGAGGTCCAGCTCGAGGGCAAAGTAGATTTACTGGCTCTCAAGGTATTCAGTGAACTTGAAGCTTTATTAAAAGTTCGGCAACAATTAACCGATGTACCACTTAATGGTGTTGGTGGTGTAGAGCCTAGTCAGGCCGTGCGTGACGGTAATCGCCTCGGTCTTGTTACTTCAGAGTCCCAGAATACCATTAAAGCCCACCAAACGGTAGACACTCTGAATATCGGCCAAGTTTTGGATGATAGTGCCTCCTTCTATGACGACGACGACGGCGACTCAGTCGACGACTCTTATATCAACCTTCGTCGATCCACAGTTGCCAATAATCTTTTGGATGATATCCCGTTTGATAGAGGATCATACGTCTCGTTTTCATCGCTCAGTACCGTGTCATATTCAATTGCAGATTCAAGCACAACTCATAGTGTTGCGACTGGCTCGCAAACTGATGATAATATTTCACTCTTGAGCGAATTGACATCTGGATACGAAATGGCCCCCTGTGCAGGATTCAACAAACACGTTGCTGCTGAGCTCGCGGCAATCCCGGACGATTCAATGCAAGAGGATGCTATTTTGGTGGCAATCCAAAAGTTAGAAGGCACCTGGCAAGAAACACACACACAGCATTTTTCTCCAGGCGCCAACCCCAATTTGAGAATGCTCTGCAACGCGATTCGCTCAGTACCTAGCTTTGTTAGCGCCGACACCAAGCTCTACTCTCAAGCATTTGCATCCGCAACAAACCTGGCGCATGGTATTAGTGGCCTCGCCATACCGCAGTGCAGCACCCCACCGCCATTCTTTTTAGGAGACGAGGTTCAAAGGCATAGTTCAAGCACTATTTCAACCGTGCAGCAACGGCGATCCCCAACAGATATCACCAAGAATCATGTGCCATTTATCTTGTCGCTTAGTGCCGAAACTCTTGCTCAACAAATGACTTTGCTCGAAAAAGATGCACTCGATCAGGTTGACTGGAAAGAACTGGTTGAGATTGGTTGGACGCAGACGAGTACTGACGTACATTCATGGCTTGGGTTCCTAGCTAGCCATAATATTCGTGGTGTAGACGTTGTTACTGCTCGGTTTAACTTGGTTTTGAACTGGGTCCGGTCGGAAGTGTTGCTTTGTCGTCAAGCATCGCTACAAGCCCGCACTCTACAACGGTTTATTCACGTAGCATTGGAGTGCGAGAAGTTACAAAACTTTGCTACTGTTTTCCAATTGGTGCTGGCACTCACATCGGAGATTCTTAGGACACGTATTTCTACTGCCTGGTCACTTGTCGACAAGCCGGACTTGAACACATTGACTAGACTCGAGCAATTGGTTTCGCCATTGCGTAATTTCCACAATTTGCGGGCCGCTCACAAGAAAATAAAGTTCTCCAGTGGATGCATCCCCTTTACTGGTATTTATCTTGCTGATCTGCTGTACAATAACCAAAAACCTAATTGGACCGACGGAAAAATCAATTTCGCCAAATTTAAAGCCGCTTCATCCTTGACTAGGTCACTAATTCAATGCATAGAATGGAGCAAAAACTACCGGATTATGCCCAAACCAGATATTCTCTCAAAGTGCTTGTACTTGCAATCGCTGACGGCTGAGGAAATGGACTGGGTGGCAAGATAGAGTCCTTAGCCGGGCTTCATTTTTTAGCATTCCATCTTATTTTTATTATTATTTTTTTCTCTAATTGAATTACGTATCATATCATCGTTATTACACCAATCATTTCGAGCCTAAAATATGGCTGCTTGGGACCATGCACGTGGGTTAGGTCAGGCTCATAGCTGAAAAAAAAAAAAAAAATTAGGTAAAGCTTTCCTGTACAGTTTGAAAAGAAAACTTGATTCTCTTTCAGGCTTGAGGAAAAAAAGGTAAAAAGGGGACAAGAAAAAAAATGTCAAACTGTTCGGACGATATTATTTGGCAGGTGATTAACCACCAGTTTTGTGCATTCAAAATTACAACTCCTCAGAAGGAAAAGTTCTGCAAAAATGAGTACAATGTGACCGGTGTGTGCTCGAGAGCTACTTGTCCGTTGGCCAACTCAAAATACGCAACGGTGCGTAGCGTAGATGGAAAGATTTACTTGTACATGAAAACTGCCGAGCGTCAACATATGCCTAGCAAGTGGTGGGAGCGAATCAAGCTATCCAAAAACTATGAGCAGGCACTCAAGCAGATTGACGAACGGTTGATTTACTGGCCATCACATCTAGTTGATTTGTGCAAGCAGCGCCTGACTCGTTTAAATCAAGTTGCCATTGCTGAGCGTCGTATGGCCCTCAAGGAGAACGAGCGTGAGTACACGGTCAAGTCGTCCAAGGTCAAGAGAAGAGAGAGGACTCGCGAGAGAAAGGCACTTGTTGCCGCTAAGGTGGAGCGTGCTATTGAGAAGGAGCTTTTGGACCGTCTCAAGAGTGGAGCCTACGGTGATAAACCTCTTAACGTTGATGAGAAGATCTGGTCCAAGGTCCTCAAGGGTGTTGAGGAGAATGAGCTTGAGGAAGATCAAGAGCTCGAGGAAGAAGAAGAAGAGGAGTCCGAGGGTGAAGTCGAGTTTGTCGAAGGCGATGAGGACGATGAAGATGTCGTCGACTTGGAAGATCTTGAACGCTGGCTCGACCAGGACCCCAAGAGCGGTGACTCTGAATCTGACGACTCTGGATCTGATGAAGAGTCTCAAGATGAAGACAATGAAGGCGGCGATAAGCGTAAACCCGATGGAGCCAGCGGTCCCAAACCCAAGCGTCGTCGTGGTGGCCATGTCGAGATCGAGTATGAACAGGACGACGGTGTTCGCGTCTAACTTTCGGCATCCTCTATTAAAAATATTTAATTTACCACAGGCCATTCTCTAATGGCCGGGTTTAACGGTTCGTGTTTTGTGCGGGACCTCTGCATGATATTTTTCTTGTAATAGTACCACGGTGGTACCATGCGGTGTCATCCCGCATATACACACCTATATCCGTTTTTAGCATTTTAAAGTTGATATTAGTATTTGTTTTAAAAGTCTTTTCTAGGGCATGTAATAGTGCAATCGCATTGGTACTCACAAAAATTTCAATAAATTACAGCATACTAATTCTAATTCCAAAACTGTTTTGTCCTCTAACTATTGCGATGAAGTTGCAGTATAGCGCTGCGTATATGCAGTCGCTGCCGTCTTGACTGGTACCCACGCACCATCGACTAGAGTTTGGAGACCAATGGCAGTGGGCGCATTTGCAATCTCGAACCGTGCCTCTACACCTTCAGGAGCCTCATGAGCAAGTCCATTTGTGATAAATTGGCACACTAGTCGCTCTGGTTTGGATTTTGACAGCTCAACCGGGTGGTTAAAGCGCCAAGTTACTCGTTGCTTGTCGCGACTAAAAGTGGCAAGCGGCTTTGCATGAGCACTCTGGGCGATACCACCGGTAACAGATACAGCAATAGAGAGGTTTTGCAGAGTGGCACTTTCTAATGGGTAGTCCTTTGCCAATTGGTAACTAACAATCAATCTAGTTTGATTTTCCATTACTTGCCATTGAGGAACAATAGTGATAGGGACGAGAGCAGGGAATGAACCGCTGTATTTTGCTATCGAAGAACCGGGTACGTGAAGGGCAGGGTTGAAGGAGTAGACCCCCGGCTCAATTTGGCTCAGGGCAGTGCTTGGGATAAATGAGCTAAGGTGACGAGCATTGAGTACCTGAAGTTGCAATTCAGTAGGGGCGGCAAACCGCACGTCACCAGTAATGGCCACATTTTCAAGAACACCACTGCGGTCGAGAACAACCAGTGACTCGAGCAAGCTTGCAGCAGGGCCTTCAACCAGAGGTAGAGAAGGGTGGTGTTGTGATTGCTGACCAGTAAACTCCCGCTTAATCGGGTCGCGACGCAGAGATCCAGTGCGAGCGAGTGATGTGGTGCTGCTAGCCATAGCACTCGTCTCTAATGGTCTATCCTCGGGGACCATCTCGACCATGGACTCACGCGGAGCAGCAGAAACGCCAGAGAAATAGATGGAGTTAATTTTGCGGCCGCCACGGGGAGGTGGAACAGTGGGCGCATCATCATGGTGGCTGCTGGTGCTGGTGCCACTGCGAGGGGTAGGCTGTAAGACCGTGTTTGCTGGGGCAGATGTAGCACCAACATTATTGGAAGTGGGGCCAGAAACAGCAAAGGCATTTGTACTGGTGGGTCCTGGGGCGAGGGGCGAGTCTGAAGGCGACGTAGTAGGGGACGACAAATTACGCGGTTGTACAGGTGGTCCTCCAGAGGGTGGTCCACCAATAGCAGGACTAGGGCCAAGAGGAGCGTTTTCATTTGAAGAGGCTCTAGCCCGCACAGAGCTCAATGGTTCATCATTCTGGGGAGTGCTTCTCAAATCGCGGTGTTTGAGTCCAAAGTCGGGGGGTTGAGTAGATGTGGGCTGCTGAGGAGGTCTACTGGCCGAGCTGGGGGCTCGACCAAGCCGGCTGGAGCCCTCATTGCTAGGAGCTTCACTTACCGCCCGTTCGCTAGGAGTACGAATAGGGCTCATTTGGTGATGGTAAGAATGCTGGTTCTTGGGTTTACGAAAGATCGATCCCACTTTAGCTCTAAGACCAGTTTTTTTTTTCTCACTGTGCTCACTCTCGGGTAGCGACATACGGCTCGGCTTGCGGGTAGCATTATGGATAAACGTCTGAGACGACATTGCCCTGGGTTGCGGCTGGTGATGACGGCCATGGGGCGTCGCCTCCTTTGTGGGAGCCACTCCCGACACGATCTGAGCAACAAAGCTATCGGGCTCATCGCTGGGGTTCCAATTGAGAAGAGTTTGGCTAGTTCGCTCCGAGGTGCGTTGGATTTCTTGGGCTGCGTCCACCAGCAGCGTTTGCATACGAAGAAGAGCATCTCTAACGGCAGATGCGTGCTCGAGGTCTGCCTGCTGAACTTCGGCGGCACAACTGCTACTATACGACGCATCGGCAGTAACAGCAGAAGTAGAGCGATCGTAGCGCTTGGCGAGATCCCGCATTGGCTGGTACACTTCGGAGCGGAGCCTGCGGGCAGAATCTGCCGAAGCGCTCGCATTGGCCAAAATAACCGACGCCACTGCGTCCCAGGGAGCCCCCAAAGTTCCTAATTCGGACTCGTTGATCGCATGTTTCGACAAAATCTGCTGCAGCTGTTGCGCGTGAGCCTCCGTCGCTTCGGCAACTGCCTGCACCCAGCCCTGCATCTTTGAATCAGTTCGTTTAATATTCGATACTCGAGCCCTGAGCGTTTCCAGCGCACGAGGCTGCTCGTTGAGGGCATTGCTGTAGTCGGTCATTTGCTTACGCTATAACCGGCCTCGAACCTCGAGATTTGTATGGGCCAGGCCAGTCAGGCACGGGGGCGCCCAGGGTGTGGGCCATTAGGGTGCGATTGCCCTGTTTTTTTTTTCGATTCATACTTGCAATTATTTCTATGGTGGGGATGTGGGTTTTTTTCAATTTAGTGCCCGGCCGTTTCTTCTTTTCCCCGATTAGGAAGGTGGGGGAGGGCTGCTACAGGCGGTTGAAGCATATCCTCAACCGATAGCCCGGTATACCCCTATATATGTAGAGCAAATTATTGAATTAAATAAACCCATCGATCTAGAAAGTCAATGGGCTCTGGCTCCCCGCAATCGCACTGAGACGCAGCCCATGCAGAACCGTATTGGACCTGCACAGCTATGCACCCCGGCCACTGCACGTAGAAACAAGTAAAAAGATAAAACCAGTGTTTCAGGTTCTGGCAAGTAGTTTCAAGGTATCTCAATAGTCGCCTGGAACTTCACCTATCCCCATTTTAAATGATTAGATTAGTACATAAATATAATATTAGCAGCGGCAGCGGCAGCATTACACGATTAAAAGGCTTATGCGGCCATCAATTGTGTTGTAGGAGGGTATAATAATTAAGAGAACACTGCCAGATATGAGCAAAAAGAAAATACAAAAACGTTACGCACGCGCTCATATCGGTTGTGGAGCAGGCCACGCCCATTTACTGTTTGGCTCGGGGCCAAAATCGCCTTCGTAAACAATCGCACCCGCTTGCCGGCGGGACTCTACCAGTTGCAGCTCGGGGAAGGCTAAAATAGCGGCCGCAGTGGGCCGCTTGACCCCTTCAGGGTTGAGTATAAATCGAACTATTCTGTCGAGCGCTTGCGAATCATCAATCATAAAGTAAGGGGCCCAGCTAGGAGTACCGCCATTCTCACCAATTTTCTTTAAATCACCAGAACTAAGCCGGCCAGCATCACTAAGGTCACCACTTCGCAATTTCTGCCAGTGCTCGCCATTGTCGGGTAGGATAATATTTGCGGCGATTTCAACCATCATGATTCCAAGGCTAAAGATATCAGCTGGAGTATCATATTGGCCAGAATTAAGTACTTCGGGAGCAATATACTCTCGGTCACCTTCTCGTTCAGAATCGCGCGGTGCGGGTAAAAGTGTGGCCATACCAAAATCGCCAATCTTAAGGTTTCCTTCAAAAGTAATAAGAATATTCGCCGGCTTGAGATCAAGGTGGCAGCAATTACGATCATGAATGTAGCGTAATCCAGTAGCGATATCGGCAAGAATCTTCCATACTCGCCATTCATCGATGCGGGTGCCCAACTCGTTTAAGAATGCATCGAGACTGCCATTTTCACAAAATTCGGTCATAATGTACAGGTATCCTTGGTCCTCCCAAGAGTCAATGAACTGTAGAATGTTTTCATCGGGACCAGGGTTGAGCAGTTTAAGGATCTCTACTTCTTCATACCGACGGGCCCTCTGACGCGTACCGGTCAGGGGTTTTTTGGTCCGTTTTACCGCGTAATGGTTAGCACCCGAGCTGACACTCCAAACACAAGAGAATTCACCAGACCCAACCTGTTGAACATCTCTGAATCGCATTTGCAAGCAGGTATCACCAAAGGGGGCTTTAAGGCTGTCCAAACTAGTGTCAGCAGTACCATGGGAGTCTCGCGACGCGTCCCACGTATCGTATGTGCTATCATGAGTATCTGGGGATCTCGGGGTCGCAAAGGAGCCGGAAAATACCGGAGGACTGCCGCGGGCAGCAGTAGTGACACTGAGCCCGGGCTTTCGTAGCCCAAATCCGGGGGTAATTGTACTGGCATTGGACATGAATCGGTTTGCTGCCACCGGGGCAGGTGTTGACGTCAAAGGGCGCGTGGGACTCTCCAAGTGGAACGACTCGACATTGCGAGTGACCTCTGAAAAGGGAGAATCGGTCCATAATAAACGAGACGAGTCAGGTCTGTCTTCAAGATCAAATATTAAGCTCTCGGGTCTTCGTTTGCACGGCGTCTCTGGCATCTGCCGTGGGGTTGGCCGTCTCTCCGATTTTGATACCAAACCACACGAACTAAAAGCGGCCTGATGGGGTTTTGTTTGTTCAAATGCTTTTCTATTATTAAATTCGGCAACGTTGGCCGGGGTGAGCGTCGCAGTACTTGCTCTTGGGTTGAGCGGTTCGTCGTCGTCTTCAGTATCTTGGTCATATTTTACGGGGCTCGTGAGGCTGTTGACGACATTGGAACGCCAATATCGAATCATATTCTCGCTGAGTGGTTGATGGCGTTTACGGCTTGGAGTACGGCTCAGCGGCGACTCCTGGTCCTGGTCTGTAGCGTGCGCGGCCGCTGCGTCAAGATGAAACAGGCCCACCGAGCGGCGCAGCGACTTGCGCTTTTCACCGGATTTACTCGGTGTGTGAACTATCATCAGATGCCCCGGTTACGGTGAAAACAGAGGGTGTGTCTGTGAGGTGTGTCTGTGAGATGCGTGCACGCGCGTAAACAGAAACGCGAAACAAGGGGTGGGGGGTGGTGAAGAGGGTGTTGGGGGATTGTTGCTGACAAGGCTCCTGGTCACGTGAACGACAGACTCCTTGCAGATCGATCGGGCGGTAACCGTTTGTAAATAAGCAAAGGGGAAATATTCGCAGTATCTATATAGAAAATGCAGTGTGCATGCGTCTAATGCACTGCATGTAAACAAACATGCGGGGAGAGCTCGACAGACGCGCAGCTAGCGTTACACTTCATAGGTTCTAGAATATTGACCGGTGATCATGGAACCTTCGGCCCGGTCAGCGCCGCTGCGCTTGAGCATATACCACTGACTGGTAGTTGCAAATGGGCGCTCGGTAACTACGGCGATGCGGATAATGTTTACATTGCGGCAAGCAATTGCTGCGACTGGAGGGCAAGCCCGAAGATTTTTTTTTTTTCTTTGCTCACCGCGAAGTTTTTTCGTTTTTGTTTTTGGTTATTTTTTTTTTCTGGCCCTCGGGGGTTTCCCCTTTTATGCATTTGTTTACGTTCTATCCTAACTATGTGTATTGAAGCTATTTGGTTGTGTGCCTTGTCCCTCAGTATCAGCTGAGCACTTGTTTATTACTCAACAGAAGTTTCCTTCTTGGCTGTATCTAGACGCAACCGTTGATGAGACTATGCAACTGTCCCTGATTAAACTCGCTTAAGCTGAGCCCCTGGACACATGCAAAACACAAGTGCGCAGGTCCCAGGTGGGCGAACCAAAAGTAGTAATATATAGAATCAAGAATCACAAAGGAATTGAGATAGTAACGACTTTTGCTCGATCTATATGCATGTTTTACATCCTCGCGTGCCGGCTCTGCATAGCATACATACCACACCAACGTAGTCTAGGCCCCAACGATGCCTTGACCTCAATAATATTTCCACCAAAGAGCAGGGACGAACCCCGATTAAATACTAAAAAGTTCTTTAAAACAAGCTTTTTACATATCATAAACAAATGAAATTTTGATGATTACTGCCTACGGCTGTATATAATAAAAACTGCACACAAACATTGTTTTTTAAGCGGAATTAAGCTCACGCAAACGACGAATAGTAGAGCGGGCAGTAGTGGCAGCAGAGGTAGCGAGGATATAAGCACCACCGGCAACGGTCTTGCGGCAGCCAGAGCACTTCCAGATACCAGCGGCCTCACGGCGAACGGTGTTCTTACCGCAGAAGGCGCATTCGTAACGGGCGTGAGCAGTTTCCTCGAGCTTACGGCACTGGCGACGGAGGGAGCTACCGTAACGGACACCGTAGCGACCAGAGATTCCGACTTTCTTAGTACGACGAGCCATTTATGATGAAACTTTAATGAGTGGCCGGTGGGTATTGTTAGGTGAGTGGTGTCGCGCGAGCCCTATGTGTGTTAGTAAGCATATGCAGGGCTCCCAGGGCTCGCGGCCCCCACCCCCCACTGCAACGGTTCAGGGGGCCACTGCCACAGCAATATACCCGCTAAATAACAAGATAAATATTGTAATTGAGATAAATATACATTATTGGTAACGATTGAATCATAGTTTGTTTGGTCGTGACCCTTGGATCACGTCGGTCCAAACCACCAGCACCTAGTCGACAACTGCCTCGCAATCATTACTATTTACTGAACATCATTTGCCATATCATCTTGGGAAACAAATAAATCACTTAGAGGTGTAGTATTACGCTTGGAAGCCCGAGAGCTCGCAGGAGGCTGTTGTGGCACTGGTGGCCCTGGTGGCCCTGGGTCGGTAGCCTCCTCCTTTACTGGCTGAGACTTGTTTGAAGCATGAGGTTTCTTGTTTTCCACTTTTCTACGTTTTTTAGAAACATTTTCCTCCTCGGAATCATCGTCAATGGCTACTCCTAGAGCGCTACTAATCTCATCTCTGTGGTCAAGTAAAGCCTTCCACTGTTCAGCAGTGAGGCTAATGCCCTTTTGTGTGGGCTTTATTTCCCCTTCTTTCTCGTAGTAATTACGGAGATCTAGTAATTTACGTCCTTTAAACTCGTTGATTTTAGCGATTTTCAGCCTCGCCAGCGAGATTTCAAGCGACATTTTGGGACTAAGCAGCAGTGACGATGATGTGCCTCCTGGCAAAACTATCAAGATAAATTTAAACTCAAAACTAGGTGGCTTTTTACTAGCATTTAATCTAATTAAAATATACACAGTACCCTTCGCAACCCTACAACAGCTAAACTACGCCCCCCAGTACGCGCTTTGCTTGGCCTTGCCATAAATATCATCCACGCGCTTACCACGTTTGTGACCACACAAAATGCCAGACGTATGGTTAATAGATGACGCTCCCGTGTCTCCAAGACAAGAAAGAGCCAACTCTAACGAGCTTCATCGAGCAAATACGTCGCCAGTCAATCCATTTGATGATGTTGAGGGCCAAACTCAAGATCTGTACATGGAAATGGACGACTTGGATTCACACGGGCAACAGATCAACCCATTTCGCACGCACCGGCCATTAGCAAACCCAAATGATGAAATTAAACAACGGGATTTTAATATCGTGCATCTATGGAACAGATTATTGGGAAAAAATCGCGCCACAACTAGCCAGGGACCACGTACAATCAATTTCCCCCCAGACGGCCATTTTTTGCGCAATCATATTTCTACAACAAAGTATAACGTGGCGACTTTTTTACCCAAATTTCTTTTTGAGCAATTCTCAAAGTATGCAAACTTGTTTTTCTTGGCCACCGGCTGTATCCAACAAGTACCGCATGTTAGTCCCACAAACCCATATACTACATTCCTTACCCTTGGAATTGTCCTGCTAGTATCTGCAATTAAAGAATTGGTCGAGGATTTCAAGCGAGCAGCTGCCGATCGCGAATTGAACTACTCAAAGACATATGTGCTCAACACCGTCACTGGTTGTTGGGAACTTAAAAGTTGGCTTAATATCGTTGTTGGTGACTTGGTTAAAGTACAAAGTGAGCAACCTTTGCCGGCAGATGTTGCCCTCCTAAGCACTAGTGAACCGGAAGGTCTATGCTATATTGAAACGTCGAATTTGGATGGCGAAACAAACCTTAAAATCAAGCAGGCAAATCCTCAAACAAACCATCTCAAATCAGAGAACCAGCTTCGAGACCTGAGACTCACCATTAAGTCTGAGCCTCCCAATTCTTCTCTCTATACTTATGAAGGCACTCTCCAGATCGAAAACCACCGGCTCATTGCATTATCTCCAGAGCAAATGCTTTTACGCGGTACATCGATTCGCAATACCCAATGGATCCAGGGAATCGTAGTGTTTACTGGCCATGAAACTAAATTGATGCGTAACGCCACTGCTACCCCTATCAAGCGTACTGCTGTCGAGCATATGATTAACGTGCAAATTATTTTTTTGTTTCTTATTTTGATCTTTATGGCCCTAATGTCTTCTCTCGGTAATGTCATCAAAATGTCTCAATGGAGAGTGTCGATGTGGTACTTGCAATTGGGAAGCGCTTCGCTATCGTCGACATTTTTCCTCGATTTGCTAACGTACTGGATCTTGTTTTCTAATCTCGTGCCTATCTCTCTCTTTGTCACAGTGGAAATCATCAAGTTTTATCAAGGTGTTCTCATCTCAAGCGACTTGGAAATGTACTACAAGGAAACAGACACGCCAACCGTTTGTCGCACCTCTTCACTAGTCGAAGAGCTAGGTCAAATTGGTTATATTTTCTCCGACAAAACTGGAACTCTTACCCGTAATATTATGGAATTCAAGGCCTGTGCGATTGCTGGTCGTTGCTACGTGCAAGAACTGCCAGAAGATGGCAGTACCGAGATGGAGTATTATACATTTGACCAACTTCGCAATGATGCTGACGACTCGCGTCTAGGACCAGATATTCGTGAATTCTTTACTTTACTCGCCACTTGCCATACTGTTATTCCCGAGATGCTTGATGATGGCCGCATCAAATACCAAGCCTCTTCTCCCGATGAGGGTGCTTTAGTAGACGGTGCTGCATCTCTTGGCTATGTATTCACTGTGCGCAAGCCCGCCAGTATCACTATTGAGATAAACGGCCGGGAAGAAGACTATGAATTGCTTAATATATGTGAATTCAACTCCACGCGTAAACGCATGAGTACCATTTTTCGCTGTCCCGATGGCCGGATCCGTTTATTCTGCAAAGGTGCTGACACGGTTATTTTTGAAAGATTAAATGAGCCAGAGGGCGAACATATGGATCTAGTTATGCGAAATCTTGAACAATTTGCCTCTGAGGGACTGCGTACTCTATGCCTCGCTAGCCGTGAGATTTCTGAACAAGAATACGCAGAATGGGCTGCAAGGTATGATGAAGCATTAACCTCTCTCGACAATCGTTCTGAACGGGTCGACCAGGTTGCTGCCACTATTGAAACAGACCTGGAACTCTTGGGTGCTACTGCTATCGAAGATAAGTTACAAGATGGAGTCCCGGAGACGATCCATACTCTTCAGGATGCAGGCATCAAGGTGTGGGTTTTGACGGGTGATCGCCAAGAAACAGCAATCAATATTGGTATGAGCTGCAAACTCTTGTCTGAGGATATGAGCCTGTTGATCGTTAACGAAGATACTGCAGAAAAAACCCGTGACAACATTATAACCAAGCTGGAAACCCTTCACAACACATCGTCGTCTTCTGCAGATTTCAATAGCCTTGCGCTTGTAATCGATGGCGTGTCACTTGGATATGCCTTGCGGCCGGATATTGAGCAGAGTTTCTTTGAACTGGCTGTGTTGTGTAAATCTGTGATTTGCTGCCGCGTGTCTCCATTACAAAAGGCGCTCGTAGTAAAGCTTGTCAAACGGTACTCCAAGGACTTGCTACTTGCTATTGGTGATGGTGCTAATGATGTGTCTATGATTCAAGCTGCTCATGTTGGCGTTGGTATCAGTGGTATGGAAGGTCAGCAAGCTGCTCGTAGTGCTGATATCTCTATAGGCCAGTTTAGATTCTTGCAAAGGCTCTTGTTGGTCCATGGCTCCTGGAACTATCATCGCCTAAGTCGAGCAATTCTCTACTCATTTTACAAAAATATCGCCCTGTACTTGACTCAATTCTGGTACGTTTTCATGAATGGGTTCTCGGGACAGTCAATTTATGAGAGTTGGACCGTAACTTTTTACAATGTTATTTGCACAGTTTTACCCCCCTTTTGCCTTGGTATATTTGACCAGTATGTGAGTGCTCGTATGTTGTTGCGCTATCCGCAACTATACAAACTTGGACAAAAGGGAGCTTTCCTTAACGTGACACAATTTTGGTCATGGATTGCCAATGGAATATATCACTCTATTATCATCTTTTTTGTCTCTGTTGGAGTTTACTGGACTGGTAACGTACTACCTGATGGACTTGTTGCCAATCATTGGACGTGGGGTACTGCTACCTATACGGCCTGCGTTCTTACTTGTTTGGGTAAAGCGGCTCTTGTTACCAATATGTGGAATAAATACACGCTTATTGGTATTCCTGGATCATTTTTAATCTGGTTGGCTTTCTTCCCATTTTATGCGACTCTATTCCCGAGGGTAAACGTCAGTGACGAGTATAGAGGTGTTCTTGGTACATTGTATCCCACTACTGTATTTTGGGCTATGACTTTGGTTACGGCAATGCTGTGTCTTTTGCGCGACTTTGTGTGGAAATACTATAGACGCATGTACAGCCCTGAAATGTATCACTACGTGCAAGAGATTCAAAAGTACAATATTGCCGATCAACAGCCTCGTATGGAGCATTTCCAAAAGGCGATTCGTAAAGTGCGCCAGGTTCAACGGATGCGCAAACAGCGTGGATTTGCCTTTAGCCAATCTGAGGAGGGTAGTGAAAAGGTCATTAGAGCCTATGATACCAGTGTAAAACGACCACTTATTTAGCATAAATGCATTTTTATTATTCTTGATTTTCTATTGATGAAATTTGACACGAGCAGAGGGATTCGTCTTTTGGTCTAGTTTCTGTAGCTACATAACGTGTATCGTGCAGAGAATAATCTGGTGTATAACGGGTGCTCCTTGAATTAATACCTAATCAATATTGTCTAGTCGATATTTGTTTACCATAGCCTTTATCTCATACCTTTTTTTAAATATGCTACGAATCTACTTGCCCAGCATGGCGAACCCCACCTTTTTGGCCACAAAGACGTCATCGGTGTGTAACACTTTTTTTTCCATACCCTCGTGACATACCCATCCTTGTCCCACCCACTTTTCATCTAGTCAAGTAGCTTCTATATCTGCGAATGAGATTTTTTTTCTATTTTTTCTCACTCTACCAACTGTCCACGGACAAAAGAAAACCACCTCTGAAATTTCACCTTACTCATCTACTTCATGAAGCTCGTACGAGTCGCTCGCAGATTTTATTCCACACCGGCTGGTCGTGAAGGGTTTAGCGATTTCTTCGGTAATGGAGAGCAAACCTCACAATCGCCCTCTGTGTCACAAGAGTATAATTCAAATAGACAGCTGCGTGAGCATCCCGACATTAAAGCGAAACTTTCACCAGCTGCTCAACCAACCACCGAGCTCTTGAGTCCTTTAAAACAACAGCTCTATGCTAAAGTTCTTGAGCAACATGGAACATACATCAACAACCAATTTATTAACTTGGATGGCCAGAAGTATCGCCTTCACTTGTCGCCAGAGGAAATTAAAGCGCTTGAGCCCAGTGTGTACTGCTCTAGTTACCGTATCCAGAGCTCTTGGAAGAAAACTTATATGTTTTTGCGTATGTTTCGTCGTATGCCATTGTTTGAGGCGATCAGTCAATGCCACTTCACGGCAAAGGCCCTTGGTGGCCCCATTGGTGAAATGCTTGAGAAGGGTAAGAAAGATGCCGAGGCTCTTGGTATGAACCCTGAAAACCTTGTTATTGAGCAAATCTGGGTTGGAAAAGATGGAGAAGATGGTAGACAGGTCGACGTCAAGGGCCGTGGACGGGCGGGTATTATTACCCACCCCTATGTACATGTCAAGGCAATTCTCAGAGACCAAAGCTACTTTGATAAGGCAGAGGCCCGGTTCAGCAAACGTCTTGATAACAAAGTATGGCAGCCCCTTCGTAACTGGACCATTAAAGAAGACTATGTTCAAACTGCAAACTACAAATGGTAACCGGAACTCTAGCTAGCAGAAAAACTAGCAGGAAAACAACCCCGATTAGCAGTAATTGGCTCGTGGCGAACCTAAAGAAAGAAGAAAACCGCTAAATAATTTTTCTCATACATGTATATATTAAACTTCCAAGAAGCGTAGAGTGCGTCTGAGCATCACCCAATAGCTGGAAACCTTTGGATCTAAGCAGCACTAGGGATCTCAAATTTAGTTTCACCTAGACTCACTTGACCATTAGCAAGAAGGCCTACATGAGGTTGAACCTGCCAACGCAACGTAAGGTTAGCTTCACGGTTATCAAAGCTACGAGTAGTGTCCCATACGTTATATTTGGATCCCTGGCCTCTCAAATGGATATCTGCACTAGATTTATCCTTGATAATTGCATCCCAGAGAGTAACGACATTGTCGATATCATCACGAGCTCCGGGATACTCAGCTGTAAGGTACACAAAGACCTGTTTTGTATTCCAGTTAAAAATAGGCTGCAAATTGGCATCCAGGTCGAATTTAACCCGCAAATTCTCCTTGGGCTTGCCATCGCTCGAGCCACTACGACGAGTCGACCGAACAGTAACCTTTGGATTGATGTTTTCGATCGTGCCCTCGAGATCCCAGGCCCCAGACAAGTACAGCTGCAAGTAGGCAATAATTGCAACCACAACAGCCACGATACCGACCCATCTTGACGCTTGTGAAGTGGCATAACTGCCACGACTCCAGAGTGAATGCATAAGCAAACAGGACAAATCTACCGACATGCTACTTCAACCCTATTTCGATGTCGATACAGAAGACATAGTTCGGCGAGCGATTTTAGCAATTAATCCGCTTGATATGTCTCCATTCATCACAAATGTTCCCGATACGGTCGAGGGCACCAGCAAAAAGCCCGATCTGTGGGGCCCATTTTGGATCTATCAGACTTGTGTATTTGCCCAGTTCTTTGCCACTTCAGTGGGCACTTTTCTGTTGAGCCTTGGATCCGAGCATCATCCGTATAATATCGAAGATTTCGCCGCCTCGGCGACGGTTATGGCCGCATTCACGTTTGGCCTGCCTCTAGCAGTGTGGGTAGTTATCCAGTACCTCAACCTAGTACCATCGTTGACATGGGCTCAAACGTTATCTCTTTATGGATATGCCAATATAATTTGGATCCCTGTGATTGTGTTTTGGGGTATAGTGGGACCACTGCTGCCCAGTACCGGCAAACTGATCACAAAGTGCATAGTTTTGGCCATTGGGTTTGCCATCTCGAGCAAGTTTCTGCTGTCCAACTTGCGGACTGTTATTTATAATGCAGCGGGCGATTCTTCGGTTGACAAGTCCAAAGCGACATTGGTTTTGCTCGGGTGCGCACTGATCCATCTTGGCTATGTGACTGTCTTGGGGGTTTTGTAGGTTGAATATAGGGCGACAACCGTTCAGTAAACAATAAGTTATAGAATTGAAAGAAAAAATTGAGTCAAACAGTGTTGCTACTAACAAACAGGCTATGGCTCCTGTCTCCAACCCCTTTGCCTCCGCAGGACGCCCGCTAGTGACTCTTAGCTGCACCGTTTAGTCAAAACTGGCCCGCACAGTACGCAACCAACCTAATTACAATCGCTATATAAAAGGAGTAAAAGACGAGCACTAGAAGAAAATCCCCTCGACTGCCAAGAGTATGATCAAATTGCCGACCGGCTCGGCCCCCATACAATTCGGGTGTGCCGAACCCCGCCCAGATCTCAAATCCCAGGTGGGAGGAGATGCAGGAGCCATGTGGCGCCCGCATGCAGACGCCTCTTATGATTCACATGCATTTTTATATATAATGGCATTTTGCCCGCTAGTGATTGGCCATGCTTTGTATTCGACCATTGGTTCGAGCGGGTCGATTGAGAGGATTGCGGTTTAATAGCAGCCTAGGACCTCGTGAATCGGATGAAGTAGACCTTTGTATTGTTGGCGCTGGCCCTGCTGGCCTTGCCGCCGCCATCAAATTTAAGCAACTGGACCTCGAGCTTGGCGACGGCGAGAAGCGCGTAGTTGTGCTGGAAAAGGCCAGTGAATTGGGCGCTCATACCTTGAGTGGTGCGGTCTTACAACCAACTGCTCTGGATGAGCTTTTCCCCGAGTGGAGAGACGATATGCCCGAGTTTTGTACTCCAGTGCAAAGCGAAGGCATGAAGCTGCTCACAGAGAAATATACGATCCCTCTTCCTGAACCGCCTCAGATGAAGAATCACGGCAATTATATCGTTTCTTTGAGTGCTGTTGTTCGCTGGTTGGGTGAAAAGGCCGAGGAACTGGGCGTCGAGGTATACCCTGGGTTCTCCGTTAGTGAACTCGTTTATAATGACGATGGAAGTGTCAAGGGTATTGCAACTAAAGACCAGGGCCTCGACAAACAGGGCCAACCAAAGGACTCGTTTACTCGTGGTATGGAGTTCCATGCCCCCGTTACTTTATTGGCAGAAGGTTGTCATGGTTCATTGAGTAAACAAGTCATGAAAAGATATAACCTCCGCAAAGATTGTGATCCGCAGACCTATGGTATTGGTATCAAAGAAGTTTGGCAAGTGCCTGACGAAAACTTCAAAAAGGGATACGCTGGACATGCTATGGGGTGGCCACTTGATACCAGCACTTATGGTGGTGGATTCCAGTACCATTTTGGTGAAAACATGGTTAGCATTGGTCTTGTAGTTGGTCTAGACTATGCCAACCCTTATTTGTCTCCCTACCAAGAGTTTCAGCGCATGAAGACGCACCCTTATTTTGCCAATGTTTTGCGGGGCGGTAGCTGTATTGCATATGGCGCACGTGCCCTGAACGAGGGTGGTTGGCAATCGATCCCCAAGCTCAACTTCCCTGGTGGAGGTTTGATTGGATGCTCTGCTGGGTTCCTTAATGTGCCCAAGATTAAGGGTACTCATACTGCCATGAAGAGTGGTATGATTGCGGCCGAGACCGTTTTTAATAATACCTTTGATCAAACGTTTGATAAAGCAGTTCGCGAGTCTTGGATTGGCAAAGAGCTTTACGAAGTGCGCAATGTCCGGCCCAGTTTCCATAATCCCATCAAGATGTGGGGAGGACTCGCATACTCTGGTCTCGACACAATGATTCTTAGGGGCAAAGCACCCTGGACTTTCCACCACAAGACGACTGATGCAGCCGCTACTGAGCCCGCCGCCAAGTACCAACCAATCCAGTACCCCAAACCCGATGGGGAGCTTACTTTTGATTTGTTGACGAGTGTAAGCCGCACTGGTACTTACCATGAAGAAGATGAGCAATGTCATCTTCGTGTTCCCGAACAAAACTTGCAGCAACACTGTGATAAAAGTTGGCCAACCTATAAAGGAATCGAGCAACGGTTTTGTCCCGCCGGGGTCTATGAGTATATTCAAAACGAAACCACCGGCAAAGAAGAGTTTAAAATCAACTCGCAAAATTGCATCCACTGTAAGACCTGTGACATCAAAACTCCAACCCAGGATATCAACTGGGAAGTGCCCGAGGGAGGTTCAGGACCAAAGTACACCATCACGTAGCTTTAGCGCATATTTTATTAGTTTAAACAATTTAGCTACAGCATTACTTGAAGAAATAAATAAGAAAAAGGGAGGGGAGGGAAATGTCTTTTTTGGACAACGCGTCAACTAACAAGTAAGCTGAGTTCGTTCCCAGATGAACATTCAAAAGCCATGAGCAAATCTTCATCGGACGATAATGTCACGTAATCGTCATCCTCGTCTTTGTATTTGATGCGAATAGGACTAGGAGCCGTTTTACCGCATAAGCGAATCTTGCGTTCTACTTTGGACAAAAATGTCTCATAGGCAATATTCTTATCAACAAGCAAAACAAACGAGTCGACCTGGTAAAAAATCCGGACTTTTACGCTCGATCCAGTATTTATTGGTGTGGTTGGGGTCGACGGTACTCTACTATTCTCGAGGTGGGTCATCAACGGCTGTTGTAAGGTGTGAAGCGTTGACTCACTATATGTGTGTTGCAATACTGGTGGCTGAGGGTTGCTAATCCGGGCATAAGAAGCGAGCGTAGTGGCAGAACTACTCATGCCAGAGTTACGATGCATGTTGTCGGCATTGCTCGATCCAATGCTCAGTTTGCGGAACGAAATGGGCTCAATCGGCGATGTAATGGGGGTCTTAATATCATCATAAAATGGAGAAGGATCGGTGCTATCGTAGGCAGTAGGCATTGTATCAATCGCCCGATTAGCAACAAGTCGCTTGATAGCATTATCCCATAGATTGCATTGTTCTTCATTATGAAGGCGAATATCAAAGTGACCGGTTTCTTGCGCATCACCTCTACCCCACGTAATACTAAGGATGTATCCACTGGTCTCTTTTGTCACAGTAGTATTGACCACTGCACTGAGATAAAGACGGCCCTTGAGATCAAGCGAATTGCGTTTAGGTTGTGAGCTTGTCCGTGATGCCCTCATTTTTAGAGCCCCTTTCTTTGCTGGCAAATTATCCTTACAACACAGCAAGATGTTTTCAAATAAATATAGGTGATACTCGGTCTCACTATCCCGCTCGATTACTGGATAAACACCCGATAGCAAAAGCTCGCCAAGGCCATCAATACTAATATCGTGCCAAGATTTGACCCGCTCACGCAGCTCTGTGAAAACATACCGGCATTCAACCTTGCGCTGAGTCTCATTAACGGTTTGCATAATGTCCTGCATTATTTCCAGGCCGGTAACTAGTGTTTGGTAAGGGACCCATTCCTGAGGAGTGTGTTTGATAATTTGCCGCAATAAAAGCGGGTATTTCGCAATGCGCTGCACTGGTTTAAGGATCATATTGGGGAGCTCATAGTGAGGTTCGAGAATATCACTGAATTGCACCAAGTTGGGCGCTTCAGCAAGGGCCACTTCAGCTGCTTCTCGTTGATTCAGAGTATATCCTTCATAGACTTGGAATTCATCGCGCATGATTTCAAATAACGATCCAAACTGCTGTTCGTGGGGCGGCAACCGAGCATGATATTCGAGGCCAACCAGGAACCGGCGCTGGAAGTCGACAAGTCGACTCAAATATGGAAACATCTTTTGAACTGTTTCACGAGGGACATTTGCTGCCAACATTGCGTCCATATATTCCCCCATGAGTTCCAGATCTTGGACATACTTGCGCTCGGTTTGAATCAGCTCATTAACCACTTGATCCCGTTGAGTACGGGGCAAAGGGAGTTCAAGTGTACGAGGCAGAGGAGTAGGAGGTAGTATGTTGCGTTCCATCAACAAATTGAGGATGATTTGTAGCGTTTTAATCACTTTAAGTAGATCGCTTGTGCTATCACTAAACACGTTGGAAATGGTAAACAGCGAATCCTCAAGATGGGGTTTTAGTTCAGGACCAAGACATCCTTGCAAAAAACGATATAATAATCGCTTTACCGTTTTAATATCAGTACACAAATGAGGGGGCAGCACTTCGAGGTTGACCTTTGGATTCAAGACATTGAGGACTTCGCACAGGGGCGATCCAAGGCGTAACACTCGCCAAAGCTGGCTCACGGGGTCTATCTTGCCGCCAAATGGTGCCACTCCTAGATTTATACGTGGCATGCCTTCGGCGCATTCATCAGTATAGCCGCAAGCGGCAATGTAGGTATGGAGCCCACCAGTACGTTCTAATTTACTGATTAAAGTGGTACACAGGTTGTAAAGGCTGCGGGAAGGATCGGCGGGCTTTTGACTCGCCCACTGAGTGCTAGGCGCGGGCGTACTCGGCGAAGCGGTGCCTGCAGATACGCTCCGATTGGCAGCCGTCCTGGGTAGGGTTGAATTACTCGCCGCGGGCTGCGAACTACGCTTTGGTTGTTGCATCGAACCGAATAATGTATCAGACAAGGAGCAGTTAGGGAGAGGGGGGGTCTACCGGTTAGATGATGACTAACACATATGCCAGGAACGCGCGTCTGGGGTTTTTTTTTTTTTTTTGTGTGTGTGGGTCGATCACGTTTAGGCATCAAAAGCGGGTGAAGTCTTACCTAAACCTGCGTATACATATAAACAAAATGGTCAACAAAGAGCTGTGGCCACGAGACTAGGTGGGTGGCGGCATTTCACCGTCATAACGAGCGTATTATTTTCTTACATAGCGTACTAGGAAATATTTTTTTCTTCCCCTGCAGGGAGTGCATGCACCACGCAGTCGGTTTGGTGATCTGGGCGGGGGGGATTGCACGAGTGGCCGTTGCCGTGCGGGTTTTCCCCACTGAGCGACATAACAGTCAAGTAGATAAGATCTAAAGTTTTATCGAGTGGAATTGAACTATGTATTTGCATCAGTAAGCGTAAATTTTACAGAGATAAGATTCTGTGGATTTGTTTACATGCAAGCGGGGCACCGGCAGGTTTAATGTTTTAGACGAGAGTTGTGTAGGGGTGGAGTCACAGTAGCTAAACTATTCACTCAATGGCCCCTTTTGTAATGCTCAAACCTAAACTGTTCCATATTTAATCATACATATGCAGCTATATATGGTAAACTCATCTTTAGATTGTGTCGCTCGGTGACTAAGCACCGAGTCTCGGTTTCAAATGCCTTTTCTTTTTTTTTTCTTTGCGGCCACGAGCGCAGGTGGCAAAAAAAGGAGGCGGCCAACCCCCCGAGAAGGAAAATTACGATAACGACAGGCGGTGCAGAGTCGCCAAAAGCCGTGTCAAAGTATCGCCATAAAACTTTTTCGATTTTTACATTCAACACTACAAAAATACTGTTGATAACCTTTTATTCAATTAAATTATTAAATTTTCCTCTTTAGCTACTGCAACAGCCATAGTCAGACCACCTTTTCATGTTGAAGTAGTCAAATCGACCAATCACTAAGCACACATCTTACCCTATGTCGTTTGTCCAGCGTCTTGCTCGTCCTGCTGTTCGTGCTGCCCGTCCCACTAGCCGTGTTGCTGCTATTCGTAGCTATAGTTCGGATCACTTGAGCTACGAGGATTTCACCGCCAAATTCGAGAAGGAGTTCGACGAGGCCTATGACCTTTACGAAGTACAAAGAGTCCTCAACAACGCTTTCAGTTATGATCTTGTACCCGCTCCTACCGTGATTGAGTCTGCTCTTAAAGCTGCTCGCCGTGTAAACGATTATGCCACTGCTTCTCGTGTGTTTGAGGCCCTTAGATACAAGGTCGACACCCCTGCTCAGTACGAGGCTTACTTGGCTGAGCTCAAGGACGTTCGTGAAGAACTCGGCATTACTTTGCACGAGGAGCTCTACAAAGCAGAATAAATCGTCCTTGTCCTTTTCTTTTTAGCTAGAGCTGTACTAAAACAAACATTTCCATTTGAAAAATTTTTGTAGTTGCGCATTGTCGAGGGCTGGCCTAACAATTGATGATAATTGTACTGTAGGCTTGAATAGTTTATTAAAGGGGCAATAACTGCCGCTTTATTGTGCGCAATTTATGCTCCCTCTTGGTACATCCGTCGATAAGGTCCCTCGACAACCCCCCCAGCCCGTCCTTGATAGGCCCCTCCTCCAATCACACTTTTCGCTTATACTATGGCTGGAGGACTTCGCAAGGACCCTGCTATTGAGCAGTTTGCGCACATGCGTGCAAACACAGAACAGTATTTCCGTGTCAACAGAAAGAGCGGCCCCTTTTTGGTCGCTGTCCTCGGCCTATTGCCCCTTGCTGTTGGCTACCTGAGCTACAACACTCACGGCCAGATCCAACTAGCTGGACTGCGCAGAGGTGAGAATTTCCGCCGGGAGTGGCCCAAACCTGCTACTTCTAGTGTTGAGCAGTCCGAGGAGTCGGCATAATTTGCATTTTTATTGAGTTTATACTGTAGTGTGTAGAATGAAGGCATTTGCCTGTTTATGGGTGAATAGTTGTTTGATTCGGGTTGTAGATGGTTTCTGTAAAGAGTTTGGTGATTGTGCTGCTCGATTAGGCGGCACTATACTGCCCATTGTATATGAGCTCTCACACTGTCTAAGATGCACTCTATGTGGCTACACGCACACCACGCATATTCGATTTGTTAACTCAGTACAATAATAAACATTAGCCAACTAACCGGCAAATAATTTTAAAATTAATAGAATTAATTCATCCTACCGTCCTCTAACCTCATCGTCGTCGTCGTCGTCCACCTCACCTCACCTGCCTAAACGGGTAACCCCACCACACGCGTCGACGCGAACTCTACCGCTTACTCACCACTCAATCAATTTAGCTGCATGTGGAAAAAGGAGCCAAGAAAGTTCAGGGCCGCCACATCCCAGGCTACTTTGGTAGACACTAGTGCTCGCACTAATGCGTTTGATACGGAAATAATGGGCTACGAGCACTTTTCTTCCGGTGGTGCCCGTCGCGGCTACATGGTCAACTTCCACGAGACACTCGTCAACAAAGATGGACAAGATCAGAGCGGAATTGATATGTATTTTATCGATTATAACGGTGGTAGATTCAAGTCGACAATCTTTTTTGCCCCTTACTTGCTTGTGCTCTGTACTCAAGATCGCCGTAATGAGGTCGAAGCATATATCCGACACCACCCACAACTAAACGAGCTGGTAAGGGAAATCAAATGGACCCAGCGACAAGATCTTAAACAAGTGAACCATTTGATTGGCGCTGAGCAGCATATGCTAAGGGTTTCGTTCTTCAATAATCAGGACCTGATGAAATTTCGCAAAATTTCTATGCAAATTGTCGCTCAAAATAAGGCCGCTGCAAGGCATTCCCATGAGCTACAGCCTCATGAAAATATCCTTGATATTCGTGAATATGATGTGCCTTATCACGTGCGAGTGTTTATTGACCTTGACTTACGAGCTGGTAAATGGTACAAAGTATGGAATTCCCAGGGAGAAATCGCCCTTAAAGAGCTTTGTGGATCGGGCCAAGTAATTATTGATGATGACGAGTTTGATTTTAACCCCGATTTGCATTCTCCCGAAGACATTGTTGACTGGGATGTACCGGCTATGCCTCAAGTACTAGCGTGGGATATTGAAGCGGCTAAAAAGGACCTTATGTTCCCCGATCCTGATAGTCCCGAAGATGAAATTACCATGATCTCATACATGATTAATGATTCACAAGGTTATCTCATCACAAACAGATCGTACGTTTCCAAGGATATCGATGATTTCAGCTTTAACCCCAAACCCGAATACCCTGGACCATTTCAAGTATTTAATGAAAGCGACGAGAAATCTCTACTGGAAAGATGGTTTAATCATGTTCGAGAAATTAAACCAATGGTAATGGTTACATTCAACGGTGATTTCTTTGACTGGCCCTATGTCGCCAAAAGGGCTAAACGGTACGGCCTGGATTTGGACGATATTCTTGGGTTTACCGAGATTAAAGGTGCTGATGAATACTGGTCTTCACCAAATTGTTGCCATTTGGATGTCTTTTCTTGGGTCAAACGTGATTCGTACTTGCCGCAAGGTTCGCAGGGCCTCAAACAAGTCACTTACGCAAAGCTTAAATTTAGACCATTGGAGTTGGATCCAGAGGAAATGACTCCATTCGCATCAGAAAAGCCTCAGGTCTTGGCAGAATACTCAGTCAGTGATGCCGTCGCTACCTATTATCTCTACCACAAGTTTGTCCACCCATTTATCTTTAGCTTGTGCAAAATCCTTCCGCTTCCACCCGATGAGGTCTTGCGTAAAGGAACTGGTACGCTTTGTGAAATGCTCTTGATGGTTCAAGCTTATCAAGGGAGCATTCTTTTGCCGCATAAACATAAAGAAGCGAGCATGAAATATTATCAAGGTCATCTTATTGAATCAGAAACTTATTCCGGTGGTCACGTCGAATGTTTGCACGCTGGAGTTTTCCGCAATGATCTTGAATATCAGTTCAAGCTTGACCCTCAGCGAGTGCAGCTCTTAATTGATGAACTCGATGATACTCTGAGATATACAATCAAGGCCGAAATGGGTATTGATTTGGATGCTTCGGATAACAATTATCTTGAAGTTCTTCGTGACATTGAATCCGCATTGGTGAACCTACGCGATGCGCCTCAAAGAATGGAGACGCCCTATATTTATCACCTCGACGTTGCTTCAATGTATCCAAATATCATGACAACAAACAGATTACAACCCGATTCTATGGTCACTGAAGATGATTGTCGAAAATGCCATTACTATGCAAAGGACCGTGATTGTGCTCGTACTCTGAGCTGGCAATGGCGCGTAGAATACTGGGGTGCAGAAGCATCTGATAAACGAATGTTGGAGAAAATGTTGCAAGAGTCTCGGTTCAAAATTCGTAAACTCAATCCTGATAATAATCAATGGATTTCAGTGGAGGTTGGCTTTGACGAATTGCCTCCTGAACGGCAAGACCAAGAACTTCGAGCAAAAATTGCCAGTTACTCCAAGCAAAGTAAAAAACAGAAAAAAGTCGAGGATATTGAGAAAGATGTGATTATTTGTCAACGTGAAACTCCATTTTATATCGATACTGTCCAGTCGTTTAAAAACCGTCGTATTGACTACAAGAGGCAATCTAAACAATTTGAAGGTGAAGCTAGAGCAACAACAAATCCAGTGCAACGCGATTTACTCATGAAAAAACATATTGCTGCCGATTCAATGCAACTGGCCCACAAAGTTATCCTCAACTCTTTCTACGGATATGTTAAACGTAAGGGCTCTCGTTGGTATAGTGATGAAATGGCTGGTGTAACTTGTTTTACTGGTGCAAAAATTATTCAGGAAGCCCGTGAAATCGTCGATGGTATTGGTATTTCTTTGGAATTGGATACTGATGGTATTTGGTGTATGCTGCCCTCTAGTTTCCCCACGATATTTGATCTTCGGTTAAAGGGCCCCAATGGCAAAGAAAAGATCGCTAAAGTCGAATATCCCGGTGCTATTTTGAATTATATGGTCTGGAAAGGTTACACCAACTATAGCTATCAGACTAAAAAAGAAGGCTATGAATATGATATTAGCGTACGCAATTCAATCTTTTTTGAAGTTGATGGTCCCTATAAGGCGATGATTCTACCTACTTCTAAAGAAAAGGGCGTTAATTTAAAGAAACGGTATGCTGTATTCCATTTAAATGGCAGTCTTGCCGAGCTCAAGGGATTTGAATTGAAACGTCGTGGTGAGCTTGAAATTGTCAAGAGCTTCCAGGCTGATTTATTTGCGAAATTTTTAGAGGGATCAACCCTTGAAGAAAGCTATGCTGCCGCTGCTAAACATGCTCATTCTTGGCTTTCTATTTTAACGAATCGAGGTGCTGGATATCAAACTGATGAACTGTTGAAACTCATTAGTGAAGAAAAGTCGCTATCAAAACCTCTCGAGAGCTATGGCACTCAAAAGTCTAATGCGATTACTGCCGTACGACGCATTGTAGCTATGTTGGGTGAATCAATGGGCAAGTCCAAGTCTCTCAAGGCACGCTATATTATTTCCAAATATCCCCGTGCTGCAGCTAATACTGACCGTGCTTTCCCAACGCTTGTGTTTAAACATGCAGACGAAAGTGAGCGAGCATTCTTTTTGCGTCAGTGGGCCCAGGAGCCAGGCCTTAATTCGTTTGATTTGGCAGAACTACTCGACTGGGACTACTATATTCAACGTTTGGAGGATCAAATTCTGAAAATTATTGTTATTCCTGCTCAGTTACAAAAGATCTCTAACCCTCTTCCCCAAGTGCAACCTCCTGCTTGGGCTCTTGAAGAGCTCAAAAAGAACCGCCAGATTAAATTAAGTGATGTTTTCACAAAGACTACGTCTCGGCCTGTGCATCAAGTAGCTATTCCAAGCCCCAACAGCTCAAGTGATACCAGTGATATTGAAGATATCGCTGGTGGTCATCGCAACCACTCTAGCAAAAAACGCAAGGATCAAGAAGATATTGAGGTGAATGTCTCAACTAGTAATTTGCCTGACCCTCAAGAAGATTATACTGCCTGGTTGCAAGTAATGAAGAAAATTTGGGAACAACAAGCCAAGGTCAGAGAAACGCGAAAATCACTCTGGGGTAATACACCAATCTCGAATATTGTCAACACCAAGTTCTCTAAATTCGTTTTTGTTCCCAATCCTCTAGAGACTTGGACCATTCTTCAGGTTAGACCATTTGGACTGGGTCAAGTGCGGGTTAGCGTATACGATGGAAAGGGTATTCATCCCATCACTGTTAATGTCAAGCGTCGCGTATTTGTGCACTTTAAGGCCGATCCCACCGTTGTTTTGGAATCATCTTCTGCCAATATTGTTTTTCAGAAAAGTAAATTCACTCTCCCTAACGGTATGCAAAGCAACTTTTTGTATGAAGCTACTATGGATGAACGAGTATATGAACAAGAAGAAGCCGATGCAGCAAGTATTCTCAAGAACCCGTTAGTTGACTGTATCTTTGAGAGTCAAGTAGACCCCGTCCATCGCTTCTTGATTGATGTTGGTTCTGTGTGCAATATGAAGAAGGATTGTATTGAAAAGTTTAGAGAGGGTCAAGCAAGAGGTTTTGAATCTGAATGGTTTACTCCTTCCCCTAGCACTAAGAACCCTGTGCTACCAAAGCTAAACTACGTTCATGTACAGCACTATGAAATTCATGGGCAAAAGTTTATTGCTGTATTCAAATCATGGCATAATGAAGTTAATCTGATTCACTTTATCTCTGATGGTAACCAAAACACTACTAGCCTTGAGCTAGCGGCTGAATACGATAAGCTTATTTCTCCAGACTTTGCGCAAGAGAATTTCAAGTTCCACGATTCTATTTGCGTCAACCCCACTAAAGTATCAACATTGACCCAATTCTACGCGAAAGCAACGAAACTAATTTCTGATATCCATTCTGAAAAGTCCTCTTCTTGCGTGGTTATTTTAGAGTCGGCGAACCCAAATCATTTGCAACAACAAGTCAGATCCATCTCTTCATTTGTCACAGTAGAGCTGAGCCCCAACTACCGTGCTTTTAGCCCGCTGGGCTTCTCTGCAGAGCTCTGCAAAGAGATTGTCAAGTCACATTTGACGGTTCAAGATAGCTATAGCTTGAGCTATACATTACCTTTGGCCGACTTCACTCGCATCCCTCTTGGTAATTTCCCCAATAATAACCTGAAATATGTCATTGATATCGTTTATGCTCGGAAACTTCGTGAACAAAGAAGCGTCCTTTGGTGGTCTCCAACTGCATCCCCTGACCCTCGCAGTGAACGAGTGGAACAAGTTAAACCGATCTCCAAAAACAACCCTGGAATGTATAATCAAATCTGCGTTGATTTGGAGATCAAGAACTTTGAGCTTAATGCTCTGCTTGTCTCCAACTATGAAACGTCTGTTGATAATGTTGTTGCTGGAAGTGCACAAGTTGAGGATCAAGGTATCCCCTTCACTGCTAATGCATTTAGTCGATCCGCTTTACAATCTCTTTATGATGTTATCCGTGATTGGCATAAGCAAGCACGAGCACAGTCACGTCCAGCAGAGGATCTCATTAGACAATTCTATGGCTGGGTTGCATCACCTGCTTCTTATCTGTATGACCCCAAACTATTTTATTTTGTTGAAAACCTTTCTAACGGTATCTTCATGAAAATGGTCAACGTTCTTGAGCGCGCAGGCTTGACAATAGTATATGCCGCTCGCCACCGTCTTGTTGTTGGTACTGGCAAGTACTTTTATCAAAGTGCTTTTGATGCTGGTGAAGTAATTATTGACGTGATTCAAAAAAGTAAGCTCGATGATGACTATTCTATTCTATTTACTTATTTGGACCTCTACATTACCGATAAATGGAACTATTTGGTTTGGTACAACAGCGAGAATTATGGCGCACAAACGGTCGAAACTGCAGACTCTGAGCTCGATACTTTGGAATACGATGGAGATACTATTCTCATCAGTAGCTGGTCTCTTAAACAGTACTTGCCAAAAATTCTTGGTGATGAACTTGAGAGTTGGTATAATCAATTCCTTACCTTTGTGACCCATAGTAAACGGTCTCTCTCGGCTACTGATGTTAGTACCGTCAAGACACTACGTGAAACTGGCGACGGTCCCTACTATCTTGCTGGTGAAAATGGTATCATTGAAAAATTCAAGCCCATGCTTGTAGCTCAGGTCAAGACCCTTAATCGCAAATATAACGATGCTCTTAGTGATGGTGAAGGAGCGGAAACATTTGGCTTTGTTCATGTTCCCGCCCTCAATCCAAAATTTTTGAATGAGACCCCAAATCCAATGATTGAATTTGTGAAATGTGTGCTGCTGTTTTTCTCACTTGATAAACGAATCGAAAACGAGTTCTTTGGCTTGCGTAAAGCGTTGCTCGGAATCTTGCGTGTTGGTAGCTTTGAGCCCCGGGCTCAGTTCTCCTATCCTTATGTTGAGCTGGTGATTCCGAACGTGGTCTGTAATGGCCCTGCTTGTACTAATGTCGTAGATCTTGACATTTGCCAGCTTCCAAAGTATTCTGCCAAGGATATTAAATGGCGTTGTGACTTTTGTACCAGCAAATTCGACCGGATATATCTCGAGGAGCGCCTGATTCAAATGCTTGTATCTCAGATAAATCGCTACCAGCAACAAGATCTCAAATGCAAAAAGTGCGGCCGCGTTCGTACTGATGATATGGCGATATACTGCAAATGCTCAGGCACGTATATTGATACCATCTCGCGGGAGTCAGTGTTGAGCACCATTGAGTTGTACAAGCAACTTGCGAAATTCCATGAGATGAAGTATTTACTTGATCTCATTAAATCCTTAGCATAGTCGAGTGTCGAAGCACTCTTATATTTATCTAATTAATTTGAATGATTCAAGTGGCTGGAAGCTTAAAGCTTGTCACACGGATAGACGTGCACACACACACACCACTAAATGAATAATAAAAGGTTGAGATGCTGAAGATTAGATACTATATATAATTTATTCGTCATCCTCCTCATCCTCTTCCTCCTCCTCAACATCATCACCAGCGATGTTGAAGAAGCGGACCTCGTAGACACCACGGGAAGAGGCGACAACACGGAGCCAGTCACGGAGCTCGTTCTTCTTAAGGAAACGCTTGGTCAAGTACTTGGCGTACTTACCAGAGAACTGAGCAAAGGAGACGATGGTGACCTTGTTACCAGAGACGGTGACGGTGACCTTGTCCTGGAGCTGACCGGTACGGCCCTCAACCTTGATGTGTTCCTTGAGGTATTTGGCAAAAGCCTCAACATCAAAGATCTTGGTATCGGCATTGGCGTTGGAAGCATCGAGCACGATCTTCTTTCCCTGCTTAGCAGCCTTCTTAGATTTCTAGGTTAGTTAGCATCAGCCTACTGCGCTTGCGAACTCGTCACGTCCGCCAGCAATCAAAATGTTACTGGACTGTAACGAGCACAGCAAAGCGAGCTAACGTACCACTGGAGCCATTTGTGGATATGTGATTTATTGATTTGTGAATTTCACCTATGAGTCGAGTCACTTTTGGAAATCCTGAGCCCTAATGTGATTATGTAATGATAAAGTGCAGCTTGTTTTCGAAACGGAGCCGCAGTGAATTATTTCAAATTGTTGAAAAATCTATTCGCATTGAGTAATTAAATATATTTGTCACTTGCCAATACTTGTTGTGCAATTTCAAACTGGCCATGACTACTCCACCTCTAAATGCTTTATTTAAATGCAGTTTTGTAATTACTCGGGGAATAATTCTAAAAGTACCATTTCAAATAAAGAACTACCAAAAATGCTCAATTTTCTTTGTCCATGATCTAGTTTAGCCCACTGATTTCTTATGCCGTGGTCTCTCATTACTGCTCGCTCAACATAGGCACTGACTCACCTTCACCTCACTTGCATATGGCCACTATACAACCGGATAGAGACGGCTTCAGGGCTCAAATTGAGCAGGTGATTGCCAATAAAGAAAAAACCAATACATTCCTTGTTCATGCCAGCATTTTAGCCGAAAACTTGAGCCCCCAAACTGCGTATTTGAAAATCGCCCGGCCAGGATCAAAAGATGCCAAACGGAGCTTCATGTTTGAAAGTGCAATCAAGGGTCAGCAATTGTCACGATACTCATTTATTGGTGCTAATCCTCGTAAAACTCTCATTAGCGGCCCCGGACAGGAACTTGGTGAAGTGGATCCATTGACTGTTCTTGAGCAAGAGCTAAGCAACTATCACCCCGCCAATAAACCATTCAATCTGCCGGGTTTTGTTGGAGGAAGTGTTGGATACGTTTCTTATGACTGCGTACGGTATTTTGAACCCAAAACAGCTCGAGAACTAACTGATGTCGTAAATGTACCCGAATCGGTGCTCATGCTTTACGATACAATTGTTGCCTTTGACAATGTATTTCAACGAATCCATATTACCCACAATATTCATTGCGCAGGAGACGTTGATTCTTTTGATATCGATTCTGCCTATACAGCTGCACAACAAACGATTAATGATCTAGTCAAGACTCTTCGGGGCCCTGACTACACTGTTCCTCAGGGACCAGTGGTTCCTAATGATGAATTCAAGAGTAACATTGGACAAGAAGGATATGAGAAACATGTCAGAGATCTCAAAAAGCATATTCTTGCCGGTGATATAATCCAGGCCGTTCCTAGCCAACGGATCGAACACCCAACTGACCTGCACCCATTCAATATTTATCGCCAGCTTCGAACTGTCAATCCAAGCCCTTATATGTTTTATCTTGACTTGCTCGATTTCCAAATCATTGGTGCGTCACCAGAAGTTTTAGCCAAAATCGATAATGGCCGGGTAATTGTCCATCCCATTGCTGGTACCGTAAAACGTGGTAGTACAGCAGAAGAGGATGATGCTCTTTGCGATGGACTTCTTAAAGATGAAAAAGAGCGCTCAGAGCATGTGATGCTTGTTGATCTTGCTCGTAATGATATCAACCGCGTTTGCAAGCCAGAGACGAGTCGGGTTGATAAGTTTATGGTAATTGAAAGATTTAGCCACGTTTCTCATATCACTTCTGAATGTAGTGGTGTTTTGAGGGATGATAAGAACCGCTTCGATGCTCTGCGGAGTATTTTCCCTGCTGGTACTGTCAGTGGTGCACCAAAGGTAAAGGCCATGGAACTCATTGCAGAGTATGAAAAAGAACGCCGCGGTGTTTATGCAGGTTGTGTGGGATTGTGGGGTTATGATGATATTTCTATGGATACTTGTATTGCCCTTCGCACTATGACCTATAAAGATAAAAAGGTCTACATTCAAGCGGGAGGAGGCATTGTCCATGACAGTGATCCCACGGCCGAATTCTATGAAACTGAGAATAAAGCGGGTGCAAACAAAATGTGTTTACGCCAGGCCGAACAATTGTGGGCTGGTCGCACTTTAT
Source organism: Wickerhamiella vanderwaltii (assembly GCA_030582415.1). Taxonomy (NCBI): domain Eukaryota; kingdom Fungi; phylum Ascomycota; class Dipodascomycetes; order Dipodascales; family Trichomonascaceae; genus Wickerhamiella; species Wickerhamiella vanderwaltii. The sequence goes on along the minus strand of JAKTWR010000006.1, from coordinate 197,315 downwards.
AGTGCGCTTTTTTTTCCCCTTTGTACTTGCATATTAGCTGCATGTATTTGTGGCGCAACGACGCTGCTCCGGCAGGAGCTGTGGCGTCGAGTATATAGTAAGCAAATAGTATCCCCTTCGACTTTTTTCCCTATTTAATTAGTGAAACGCTGATAATGACAGCAAATAATGTAGTTGCTCAAGAGGATATTCTTGAAATTAATCGACAAGAGGAGGTCGACAAGAGCCCGCTCCTGCAGGTTACGTCGCCAGTAGTAAACGAACTGGAACTTCGAAAGGAGGTTGACGACCTGCGGGAGGAAATGATCAGGGACGGTATTAGGGAGGATTATCACAAACAAGGGTTTGAGCCAGATGTACTCGATGGTGAACCGCTGGTAGAGGGCGGTGAGTTTGATGAGGAGTACGAGTATGACGGGGACGGAATGGATCTTGGGGACGCTGAGGGAGAAGTTTGCGAAATATATATTGGAAGGGATTATAGGGATAAAGGTGTTGCAGCTCAAGAGGCTGACGGTGACGTTGTGCAAATCGTCGAGGACGCTGCTCAGGATGTTGAGGTCGAGATCGTTGATGGCCCTCAAGATATTCAAATCGAAAACGTCGAGGACCCTCAAGTTATTCAAGACGAGGTGATCGAGGACCCTCAAGACGATGCCGACAACGTCGATCAACACATTCAAGATTCATCCCCGCAAAACAACAACTCCGAATCAACTACCCAAAGTGAGGGTAAAAAGGACGCTACAGAGGACATCGATCAAATGGTCAAACAGGCTGGCTCTGTGACTGTACAAAATGACGACTCAACTCTCGCCGAACAAGTTGATAGCCCTTCCGATAATAACCAATCAGTGAACGGCCAATCAATCGAAGATGCGGATGATTCAATTGTCGATGTCGCTACTGCCAATTTTTATTTCGGCATCCCAGTCATCATCAAATACGAAACCGAGACGTTTCTGTACAACTCACTCGACCCCGACCAAGGTATTCTTGACGCAAAACCGCATGGGGATTTCTCCCTCGAGGATCTTTTCATTGAATTAAGATCGTATTACCCAGAGCTCCCACCGGAATCTGAATTGTATATGATTGTCCGTCAACTTGACTTGGAGATTGGCGAGGATAATATCTATTGCAATGAGACTACTCTTCTGGATCTTTTGCGGTTACTCGATACGTGCGAACAAGAAGCAGAGTCCCTTAGGATACAAATACAGTGCCGTGACCGGTTCATCTCAAAACTCAACCTCTTGTTTGACAAGTTGAACGATCTTCCCCCTAAAAAACGCCGCCGGAGCTCGTAGTTATTTATAAATAATTTATGTAGAAACAAATCCTCACGTAGCTGATCTCTCTGCTTTTAGTGCTTGCTCGACCATTCCGCCGCACAATTTAGCAAATGGGTTGATTTTTGTAGCAAGAGCAGTCATAATTTTGTCGCCAAACGTACCGGCATTTTGCAACATTACGCTTGCCTTTTCATTGTAATCCCACATTTGTTGCTCGTTGGTAGTTTCTTTGGCTTGTTGCATGTATATTGCAGCTAATTGAGCATAGGCATTTTTCATCACTGTAGCTTGCATCTTGGATAAATAACGGGAGCTAGGGGTAGCAAGTTTAAGGGCTCGTTGGAGATCGTCAATGGCTCTTTGGTCTACCATATTAGTTGACCTACGCACTTGAGCTCGGTTATTATAGGCAGACGCATACAAAGGATGCTGCTCTATGATGGCGTCAAGTAAAGACACTGCCTCGTTAATCTTTTGTTGGTCGAAAAGTTTAATAGCGCTTTTTTCTTGCTCGACCAATTTAGAGACGATACTGGTTTCAATATGCTGGTCAGGATCAAGCTCTGGGTCTACAATATAGGCATTTGCGGTTAAACTCTCTTCGCCATTAAGAATGATCTTGAGGATATTTTGGTCGTGCTTGCTTAGGTTTAAATCCATTTGATGGGGAGGTATAGAGTACGTATATATATTTTGGTCTTTTATATCTATATGAGTTGCCAATCCTAGAAGGTCGAAGAGATGTATGTTCAGTACTTAATACTCATAACTTACTTAAAGAGGCATGTGACGGCTAAATTACAAAGTAGAGGGTTAAATAGTAGCGTAACACCAGACTAGGTATAGAAAATTAATATTATACTATAATAACCGCAGAGTCAAGAATAACACTATTGAGCCGTGAGAGATTTGAGCCCATCATGGTCACCATAGCAACCATCATAGCCGGATGATGAGGCTCGCAAAGACGCAGTCGGTGTGGAAAGTTGCAAATTGAAGGGCGAACCGGCATTAAAAACGCGTTTCCCGCGTGAAACTTAGATCGGAAAGAATCGGAGTAAAAATGATCATGTAGCATTACAAAAACATTTGTGGGGAGGATGGCCCACAATAGCCCAAAAGCGGTCAGAGTGACGGGTTAAAAAAATTCCAAGGTTTTATTGGGTGGGTGGGTACCAAAAATCATTTTAAACCCTGCTCTAGACTACTAAACTTGACGCGACTAGATTTACTCTACATATTCGTACTTGCAGTGTACATGAGCGATGCATATTCGCCACAATCGACAGTACATTAATTAGAGACCCCAACCCTAAGGTTCGCACGGTGTGTAATCTGGGACATGGGCGGCATGATTGCGTGGACGGTGCCAAAGTGTAAAACTATGGGTTGGTTTAACATTTTGCCGTAATGAACGATGGTTTGCGGGAATATGGTTGTAATATGCAACTGCATGCAGTAGCAAGCCCGTGGAAACCCGCTGAGCCGTGGAATGTGAGCTTGCAGGATTGTTTGGCGATGAGTTGCGAGAATTTTCTCAACTCTTGGGGTGTCGCGACACCGATCACCATGAATCGAGGATTGAATATCGTGAAGTATGGAAAAAAAACTGGTGATAATATGTAAAAAAAATGAAAAATTAAAAAAGCGTTAAAGTTATGGAAATCTGGTTAATTTCACTCCCGGGGCACTGGTTGGTGCTATGGCTCCCCGGGCCCACATCACTGACACACGTACGCACATACACGTACGCACACACACACACACACACACACTCCTAAAACGTGCCTACCACTCTCACAATAAAATTAAAACAGTTTGATTGCTATAGAAAAATAGATAATACATAAATTACTCGACCTTCTTGGACTTGCCCGATTTCTTGGGCATGAGGTCACGCTCAATGTGAGGAACAACACCACCTTGGGCAATAGTAACGTTGCTAAGAAGCTTGGACAACTCGTCATCGTGACGAACGGCAAGAGCAATGTGACGAGGGATGATACGAGTCTTGTGGTTATCACGAGCGGCGTTACCAGCCAATTCGAGGATTTCAGCGACAAGATACTCGAGGACAGCAGCGAGGTAAACGGGAGCACCAGCACCGACACGCTGAGCATAGTTTCCACGACGCAAGAAACGGTGGACACGACCGACAGGGAAGGTCAAGCCGGCCTTGGACGAACGAGATTGAGTAGCTTTAAGCTGGGCATCGCCAGCCTTTCCACCAGATTTACCACCAGATTTACCGCCAGACATTTTTTTCAATAACACCCAGGGGAGGGGCGGATGGCGGCTTTTTATCCTTCAGATGCGAGTGCAGGTATCCGCAGGCAACCCTGACGGCATGGTGCATAGTGCATAGTGCATAGTGCAGATGGTGGCGTGCATGCATTGAGCAGCAGCAGCCCCCGACGCGTCAGGGTTATAAAAGACCGCACCACCCCCCTCGATCGAACCTTGTAACAACCACCACCCACATAAATCATGGCCCCTCCCGCAGCAAAGAAACCCGCAAGCAAAGCCCCCGCCGGTAAGGCCCCTGTCACTACAAAGTCCGAGGCTGGTAAGAAAACCACTTCGTCTGCCGACAAGAAGAAGCGTAGCAAGTCCCGTAAGGAGACTTACTCTTCGTACATTTACCGTGTTCTTAAGCAGACTCACCCTGATACCGGTATCTCTACTCGTGCCATGAACATTATGAATGCGTTTGTTAACGATATCTTTGAACGTATCGCTAGCCAGGCTTCTACTCTTGCTCTTATCAACAAAAAGTCCACCATTTCTTCTCGTGAGATTCAGACCGCCGTTAAATTGGTTCTTCCCGGTGAATTGGCCAAGCACGCCGTTGCCGATGGTACTCGTGCCGTCTCCAAGTACCAAGCTTGATTTATTTCTCTATTTTTATTGTATTGCTGTAGTGATAATTCTAAAACCTAAGATTCATCCATCCGATCGTCAGATTGACTTTGATTTGTCGGCTGCTCGGGCTGCTGTTGTTCGGGCTGTTCGGGCTGTTCAGGCTGCTCGGGCTGTTCAGGCTGCTCAGGCTGTTCAGGCTGCTCGGTCTGTAAAGGTTGAACAGTTCTACCCTTTGACTCAAGCTTGTCAAGCCAAGGACCAACCGCATCATCCTCAACGATTACAAACTGCTTATCCTTACCAACAATGGCAATACTCGTATTAAGGGTCGTAAGTTCCTTGTCTTGGCTCAAGGTATCCCGCAATGCATTAAGGCCATGGATCACCAGCTCTTCAACCGAGCTATCGGCAAATTCATCCAAATGCCTCTCCAAATAAGTACGAGCTGCTTGAGAACGAGCACCAATTGCACTGCCAATGTACTCGAGCATTGATCCACTGGGCAAAAACTCAAACAAATGAGGGCCCGTCTCGTCGTAACCAACTACCAGCAGGCCAACGCCATAGGGACGACGGCCGTACTGCTGTGTATTTGCCTGGGCTTTATCAGCGATAGAAGCAACCGCTTTTCCTACTGGCAGCGGAGTGTCAAATAACAGCTGCTGGCGGATGCTGAGGCTCCGTAAATAAGTGCTGAGGCTCCGGGCATCGGGGGCCAATCCCGACAACGCAAGGCCCATGTGGTCATCAATACGAATGATTTTTTTTTGGTACGAGCCGAGCTCCTCCGCGTTGCGCTTGAGCGCCACTAGCACGCAGTGGGTCTTGGACACGAGGCCCACCGAGGCGCTTCCCTGCTTGATCGTCTCCAGCGCGTATTCGACCTGGAACAACCGGCCGGTTGGTGAGTATGTCACACTATCATTATCATATGAGTTGCGAAACTAGTTAGTATCATCGTTGCCGCTCGCGGGGTCGTCGTTTACTTACCATCTGTGAGGTGTGGTGAGTGGAGAAGTAGTCAGCGGGAAACCATCGCTTGGACGGGGGTTGGTGGTGGGTTTTGGTCGACGAGCTGGCGATAAAATATATAAAAATAGTCAAAAAAATAAATAAAAAACATATTTGAGCCGTGCGCACCACTTGTTGGCTACCCGGATCAGCAACAATTGGTCCCAACCCACTCGGATCTGGTATGTTCGATGGGGTTTAGTGCACGGATTCTCAGCCATCAATTGTGAAAACTACATAGACTAAACAACCCATTAAATTATCAACCGTTTTCTGAGGATGGTTGCTTTGGTATTTATTGATTGGGGGTCCGCCCCCGTTCCCGATTGCTATATATTTATTGCCACTTTTTTGCTCAGTCCCAATTTACTCAGATGCCACTTTTATGGAGCAATGTTGTAGACAATGTGAACGAGGCCGCCGATAATGCTCTAGAATGGAGCAATGAAACGATTTCTCGTGGCAATGACTGGGTCAATGACTCTGGGATTGCCGACATGACCCTGAGAGATGTGTGGAACGTACCATTTGATCTGGTGCGCAGGAATCGCAGTACTCCATCGGTTGTCGAGTATAATCAGTGTAAAGCAAAGAATGGCCAGAGTGGATGGGATGAAGCGGGGGTTTGGCGCTGCCTTTTCCCCAATGCAAACAAACCGCCTACTTGGTTTGCCAACTACAATGATTTTCTCGAGGCTCGCAACAAACAGTATGAGAAACGCACTGGACCATTGTTTAAGAGCCAAAAGCCCAAACTAATCTCGCTTGAAGAGGCTAAAGATAAGCCAGTTACTGGCCATTCGGTAAACATTGAAACTCGGGTTGCCGAAGACGGAGAATCGATTACTCGCAAGCGGATTATTACCTATTATGATGATAATACGGCTACTGAAGAAGAGCGTGAGTCGAGCAGCAGGTTTTAACCACTGTAGTGCTAATGACCACCAACCACTCTTTATTGCGGTTCCATCGCCTTTTAGTTAAATAGCCTAAACAACAACAACAGCAGTAATAAACATATATAAATACTCTTGCTATCACCACTCGGGACACTGTGCTTTAGCAGGATACTGTTCAATAAATACGATATCTGCATCGGCCTTGCCCTTTGCAAACCGAAGATACTCTTGGAAAATACTCGTGAGGGCCCATTTCTGGACTTTACGAAGTACTCCAACCAGTACCCCCACTCTATGTTTGCCCTTGTTAGAGTGAACCAACAGTGGGTAGTGCGATGAATCACACATCAGATCAAGGCATTCAGTCACCGGCCCCGGATCATTCAACTTGAATGGTTCTTTGACTGAATTCATTTGCACATGAATATACTTGATCCCCTGACTGTGGGCCCATTCAATGTATTGGTCGTTTTCGTCCTCAGATCGATCTCCCACATACAAAATCGTCGCCAGATTCAGAGTCTCGAGAAATTCATAGTTTAAATCAATTGGATGGCCCGACCGATAAATTCCTTGCACAACAAGTGCGAAATTAATTGGTGGTATTAGCATTTTGACCGCTTTGTAAGGGGCAGGATGTTCAACTGCCAATGCAGCAGCACCTTGAGCCAGTTTTCGGGCAAACTTTATATAAGAAAACAAATTCGATTTAAATTGTTTAATTGTATAAATCTTTTATAAACCCGCCCCGCAGCTGCCAGCTTCGCCTACCCCCCCCCCTCTAATGGCCATTACACCTGCCTGCTGGCCGTGGACCTATATGATCTGCAGAGCGCCCTCTTTGTCACCTTAAGTAATGTCAGAACCTATCCGGACCTCGCGCAAGGATACGGCGCCTACTCCTCAAAACACGCCTGCCAGTGCCAGTACGGTACCCAGTAGTGCCAGTCGCACCCAGCCCATGGCATCGATCGACGAGAGCAACGCTCTTGGCGCATTTGCCAACAACCCCGCTTTGCTGTCGTTGATCCAAGGAAAGCTCGGAACACTGGCGGGTCAGAGTTCTGGTTTAATTGATTCTTTACCTGCTGCCGTACGGACCCGTATTGCTGGTCTCAAGGGCCTCAGCGCACAAAACTCTGAGATTGAAGCTGAGTTCCAACGTGAACTGCTCGAGCTTGAGAAAAAGTTTTATGCCAAACAAAAACCCCTCTACGAGCTTCGTGCCAAGATTATTGCCGGTGAAACTGAGCCTGAACAGGCGGTTGTCACCAAGGGTCAAGAATTGCTCGATGAAGAAAAGGAATTGTTTGATGAAGAAGAAGAGGATGATGATGATGATGAAGAGGACTCTGACGAAGAGGAACAAGAACAAGATGATGAAGAGCACAAAGATAGCTCTGAGAAACAAGCAGATGGCACTGAACAAGAAGCCAATGTTTCTGGTATCCCTGATTTCTGGCTGGTTGCCCTCAAAAACGTTGGCGACATTGCTGATATCATTTCCGAGCGTGACGACGAAGTATTGCACCACTTGCAAGATATTCAGCTCCAGTTCCTCGATAAACCAGGATTTGCCCTCAAGTTTATCTTTGGTGATAACCCCTTTTTTACAAACAAAGTTTTGACCAAGACTTATTATTATCAGGATGAGATTGGACCCACTGGTGATTTTGTTTACGATCATGCTGAAGGAACTGATATCAGATGGACCTCTCCCGAAGCTAACGTTACAGTTGTTGTCGAGAAGCGCAAGCAACGTAACAAGCACACAAAGGCTACTCGCACTGTAGAGCGGGCCGTACCTGTGGATTCCTTTTTTTCATTCTTTTCTCCTCCTCAACCCCCTAGTGAAGAAGGCGGTGAAGATGAGTATGATGAGGATGTTCGCGACGAGCTTGAGATGGACTTTGATATTGGTGAGCTCATCAAGGTCAAATTAATCCCTCGTGCAATTGATTGGTACACTGGCCGTGCGTTGGAGTATGAGGGTCTCACCCAGCATGAAGATGAGTTTGCCGACGAAGGTGAGGATGAGTCTGATGGTTCTGGCGACGACGAGGATGGTTCCGATGAGGACGAGAATGCCAGCAAGGAGGCCCCACAAGAGTGCAAGCAGCAATAATATAAATTTACTTAGTATATTCATTTGCCGATTAGTGCCGTATGTAGTGCGCATGGAGCGCCTGCGGCTCTACCACCAGGCCATGGTCTACGCAACCAGTAAAATATCGCTAACTTAATTGTAATTATTATAAATTCTAACCCCAACTCGTGCAAAATGCTTTTGGATCGCCAAAAGGTGGGGCATGCAGTGGCCGTCCCAATTTGTCCCAATTTGTCCTACTGCTCACAATGACGTCATTGCACCTCTCCTGACCACCACCCACTCCCCTAGTCCCAGTTGTTGAGTGATTGAGGATAATTCGGATCGAGTTTTAAAAATAGGACCCGAATAGAATTAATTCTCGGATATTCAAAACAATTTCTAGCTGGCTTGCACGGGGGCGGGGGGGGGAGGGGGTGCGTGAGTTTGGGTCGTCCAGTGAGTGTCCACCTCATGCGGCTCGAGACGGGTTTTGCAGCATTCAAAGCGTCAAGGCCAAGATCAATCCAAACTAATCGATTAGGATTAATATTTGTAAACACTGGATATTTTTTGCATAATTTTATACTTTGCCAATATGCTGTAAAGCCGCTCTAAATCAACCAACTAGTGCTGGATAGTGATGATCCGAGCTGTGCATACAGTCGCATACTCAGCAGTTGAAGTTAATTTCAAAATAGTTGGAGTACCAACAAATGACCTAAACAATAGCTATCCTAACAATACTAATTTCTGGTTAAACTATTTGGCAATATAAGCAGCGTTAAAACACGAGACCTAAACCTATATGCCGGCATTAAGGACTTCTATGCGGGTGCCGGTTAGTAATCGACTTCACCGTCACCATGGGCCTCTTGAGCAAGAACAAAGCAAAGGTTGAGGTTGGAAAGAACGTCCATCAGCGGTCTTTACCGCCGGATAGAAATACTCTTAAATGTGGACCCGATCCATGCCACTCGGTAAGTGGAAAGGAGCTCGACGCGCGCTACAATCTGCTCCGTACTGAAGAGCATGCCCGTATTGACGGTAAATGCGGCGACTTGTGGACGCGCGAGGTTGGTTTAAAACCAGAGAATGCATCAAGAAATCGCTATGGCAACATTTTGCCCTGGGATCATAGCAGAGTGATTTTGCCCGTCCAGGATGAGTCTGCCAACGACTACATCAATGCTAGTTGGATGCAGTTGGGCGACCGCTCCTATATTGCTGCACAGGGTCCGTTGGCATCAACAATTCCTCACTTTTGGCATATGGTGTATGCGTATGGTGGTGACCCGGCCACTGTGTGCATGCTTACTCCTTTACATGAGAATGGAGTTGAAAAATGCACTAAATACTGGCCCGATGAAAAGAGTGAGAAAGTAGAGGTTCAGTCGAGTGCCGAATTTGGATTTGGCTTTACCATTACCGTTGAAAAGAGTACTTATAATGACCACTATAATTACACTATTTTGCGGTTGTCTCCTTCGGATGGAAAGCCAGAGAAATTAGTACACCATATCTACTATTATTCTTGGCTCGATTATACCAGCCCTAATGCCGATGCGGACCTACGAAGCCTTGTGTTTTTGATCAACAATTCGATTCGAAACCACGCGGCCCCGTTGATTGTTCACTGCTCAGCAGGAATCGGCCGTAGTGGTACATTTATCGCCATTGATTCTTTAATGGTTAAGGTGGATAATGAGCTCGAAGGTGCCATTGCTCCGGCAAAAACACCAGTGTGGGAAGATCAGCTCGAGTTCAAGTACAAACCTAATCCATTCAGCGGTCCCCATGAGAACGGGTACGAAGATCTCTATAAAGATGCCGAGGATGGTACTGCCGACGTTAGCACTGGTGATGCGAATGGTATCTCCACTTCAGCCTCGGGGTCCAACGAGGATGAAAATACCTCGCCCTCTGTCGATGTCGACAATATTAACCTTGTTCGTGAATCGGCTTATGAACAGGGTGTAGATGATATGGCTATAGCCATGTCACCACCAAAGGGTGCTTCGGCGCTTACTGGGCCCATTTGTATCAAAAAGTCGCCTCCCAAGAATGAAGTGCCTGCAGTATGGAAAAACAAGACCCCTGAAAATCTTGACCTTTTAAACATTTACAATGACAGCGAGGATGATGTGCTTACCGTCGTTCGGTACATGCGCATGCAGCGGCCCAAAATGGTCCAAGGAGCCCAGCAACTGGGATATATCTATGACCAGCTTGAAATCACCGAGCAACTTGTACGGTCTCACAAGCGTACTGAGCGAGTAACTCGCCGGGCAACGGTGGATATTGGCCATGTCAACAAGACCGAACGATCAAACTCTCTAGCGTCGAGTCAAAAAAGCAATAAATCAACAAAGTCCGCCGCAGGACGGTTACTACACCGCGTCAACACCTTTACTAGTATATCAGGAAAGCGGAGTTAGATCGGTGATAATATCCTATACTATTTATTGTATATTATAATCAGGTAGACTTTTTGTAAATCTTTACGAGGGGTTCTATCTGAAAACTATAGAATTATTCACTATTGACGTATGAGTAGCGCCAGGGCGTTACTACTAATGTCAAAAAAAAAAAAAAGCTCTATAGTAACTCGATGGACTAGAACTAAGATGCAACAATTTACTTGAGCAAATCCTTGATAACTGGCTCAAGATCACTTTTTTCAAACACATAGTCGTGCGTACCCTTATCAACCATGGTGAGGGTAGAATCTGGGTTCATTCCAAGTACAAGGTTCGACTGACGGGGAGAAATCAGTTCATCTTGATTTGATTGAATGATTTGAACTGGGAACTTGGTCCAATCGGGACGAGAAGCCTGCCATTTAGATCTTTCTTCAAATGCCATGCAGATTCTTTCTTCCAAGAACGGATATTCTGTTACAAAATCTTCCAAATCATAGATACCTTCGAGGCCAATGATTGTTTGTGGAGAGAATTCAGGTGCAAGTTGACCAGCTAGATACGCACCCGCACTGTGGCCAACAAACACCAATTTCTCAGGCTTGAAAAGCTTTTTGATTGCTCTAACAGCTTCTGCACAATCGTTCATATGAGCTGGGTGGACAATTTCAGGACTCAAACGATAATCAATCGAAGCAACGCCTTCAAAGTGTGGTTTCAAATCTTGAGCCACTTTGATACCCTCGAGGTCAGTTACTCGAGGGTAGATCCACAGTCCTCCATGAATAACAATTAACCAAGTGCCTCCTGGTTTAGACTCGTCATCAACCCAGAATCTTTTTCTCTCATGAGTACCATATTGTTCACGCATTTTGAAATCGGATAGTGAAGATGGTGGTTGGTTGTTTGCCCTCTATATAGTGACGCTAGGGAAAGGAATAATATGCAGACGTTAAGACTGCTAACAGCCAATAAAATGGTTTAAAATCATATGGTGGCAAATCTTTGTATCTTGGCAGCATATTGTTGGGGCTGGATTTGAAATAGTATGCGGACTTTGCATCGGGAGGGCACATATATGTGGCTGCTCTGCATACGATGTTGAGGCATTGACCCTAAAAAGAAATCCAGAGCGTGATAATAAATAGTAAAAATCCGTATTCTAAATAATTTATAACCTTAGGGTTGATGTGGAGTGGTTTACTGGGTGCCGCCCACTTGCCCCATTCGTATCGGGACTTCGTGAGGTATGTAGCTATCGATTTTTAAATGAGGTACAAGAACCAGAGAGTTGAGGTGAAGTTTTTATATGTTTCAACAGCGGTTAAATAATAGATGTGACTTGATTTGGAGTATGTACACGTGCTCAGAGATGTAAATAGGCATGCCCGCCCATGGTATGCATCTGCATTGCGCAATACACAGTGAGTCTCAACGGTACACTTGTAATGAGCCACTCCTCAACTAGTTCAATAGATAGTGCCTTGCCATTAAGAATCGCTCAAGAGCTGCGTAGATATTTGCTGCTCTAACTATTGCTCCAGTTCTGGGTTAATTCCACCAAACCTCGCACTCTATATCTGAACGATCCAAGAACGGATTGAAAATTGATTATTTATCCACAGACCGTCTGTGGGATTTAAGTTATGAGTAATGTGGCGGTTCATCTATGCATTTTCCGATAATGCCGACCTATCGAGTCACTTGAATGAAATAGTGGTTCGGTAAAAGTGTTTGAGGTAGTAATAGAGAGGTACCATCAACTCAGTAATCTTATATATGAGGGGGTTATTATATACTGTTAATGCGGCATAGCGACTCGATAAATGCCAATAAAAATATCAATATCTAATTAACAGGTCTCTTTTTAGAGTACTCGACTTGAATAACCAAATGCTTGATCGCTTTACCATCAAGCGCAAGTCTGGCCCGCTCCGCATCCTGTTTAGTTTCGTAGCTAACAAATGCAAAGCCACGGCAGAGACCAGTATCCTTTTCGCGAGCGACATGGCAACGGGCAAGTTTTCCCACCCGGCTGAAGGCGGTCTTGAGCATACGCTCATCAATATCTGAGGGCAAATTAGAGACCTTGAGGGTAAGGCCATCTTCATCGTTACCACGCATAGGAATACCTCTGTTGATACCACCGATACCACGGCCAGGAGGAACGTATGCACCGGGAGTAGATGGTTTCTGTTGGTGCTGTACTTCTTGTTCTTGTTCGGGGTCGGTGATTTGGCCCTTGAACGGACATGTGTGGGTAAGATGGGCTCCTTTGCAGCGACGACATTGGATGCTGCTCATGACGCCCTGCTTCTTGACGGGCTCTTCCTGTTGATCGCCCTGCTTTGGTTGGGCGGTCTTTGGGAATAATTTGAGAATCACTTCGTTCTCGTCAACGTCAGTAGTAGTCTTTTGAGCCCCAGGGGGTGCGTTACGTTCGAGGCCGTACTTGACCCACTTGCGACGCTCGGCAATAACGGGGGCAATAACATCGAGAATGTTAATCTCTTGGATTTTTTGAGTTACTAAAAACTCTTGATTGTCCCGGCGTTCAGTGAATTCGACGGTTGACATGACTGAAAAAATCGACAAAGCAGCTAAGCTAATGAGGCCTGTTGTGGCGGAGAAGAAGCGGTGGCGCAGATCGACGCTCGCTCGCTCGCGGGCGTGCGCTTACCTAAGCAGCGCTTCTCGCTAATTCTACTATTTGAAATCGGCCGCTGATTAATTGCAACTTCATGCTTGGACCACGAGTGTTGAGCGGTGCCCGTGTTGGTGCCCGTCAATTCACGCGGCAATTCCCATTCTATCGCTCATTACCATACAATTTAGCTGCTATGAGAGTCGGTTACCACCCGATCCGCCTCTATTCCGACAAACCCGATACAAAGATCGCCGACAAGCCTACTGCGGCGGAGTCTTCCTCCGACAAAATTACTACCCCACAGTCAAAGGAGTTGGTAAAGAAGGACAAGACATCTCCCAAACTTACTCTATGGCAAAAGGTTAAAAAGGAAGCCAAACACTATTGGGACGGTACTAAGTTGCTTGGCTACGAGATCAAAGTCAGCACCAAATTGACGCTCAAGATGGCTGCTGGTCATAAATTATCTCGTCGTGAGCACCGCCAGCTTAAACGGACTACCCAGGATATTGTGCGGTTGGTACCATTCTCGGTGTTTGTATTGGTGCCGTTTGCTGAACTGTTGTTACCGGTTGCTCTCAAGTTATTCCCCAATATGCTCCCTTCTACCTATGAATCGGCCAATTCTCGGGAGAAAAAAACCCAGAAACTTAGTGATGAACGACACAAAGTCAGTGAGTACCTCAAGAGCACTATTAGTGGTAAACGGTTTATGCCTGAACCGCATAGTGACAAGCAACGGGAACAGTACGCAGAGTTTATGACTCTTGTTCAACGAGGTGAGCGTGTTCCTCGTGAATTGTGCCTCGATGTTTGTCATTTGTTTAGAGACGATAATCTTTTGGATAACATGAGTCGTACCCAGCTTGTTTCGACCGCTAGATATATGGGCATGCAGCCGTTTGGTACTTCTTCTGTTGTTCGGTATTTGATCCGTCATCGGTTGCGTCAAATCAAGGCCGATGACTATGTCATTGATAAAGAAGGTGTTGAGTCGCTCAATTCATTAGAGCTCGTCAATGCTTGCCGCTCTCGTGGATTCAATACCCAGGGGGTTTCTATTGGTCGTCTTCGCCATGAGTTGCAGTCTTGGCTCCAACTTCGTCTCTATGATCGCGTCCCTTCATCGTTATTGTTGTTGGCAAATACTTTCAACTATGGAGTTCACGATGCCGACTCGTATTACGATGCTCTTAGTGCTGCTATTGCGTCTCTTCCTGATGAGGTTTATCATGAAACTGAACTTGAAATTAAGGACGAGAGTGCCACTAATGAGGAGCGTCTTGAAGTACTCAAGGAGCAGGACGAAATGATTCGTGATGAAAACAAAGAGGAGGAAGAAACTGGTTCGGTCATCAAGGTCGAAGACTCGCTTGATTGCGACGATCCTGAATGCAATGATGATGAGCACAACCACACCAACCCCCAACACCCCGATAACAACGACAATGTGTCTGCGGCCACCAACAGTGAGACGACCTCTAAGCAACCCACTGGCGAATCAAACAAAGCTAACGAATCTACAAAGGCTTCGCCCCCAAACTAAATCAAAGTATGTATGTAAATAGTACTTAGTTGCGTCCACTTGACCCGAATCGGCCCTCTCCACGCACAGTCTCGTCAAGACTCTCGACAAGAGTCGCTTCTGCGTTGACGATTTTTTCGAGAACAAGTTGAGCAATACGGTCGCCAGCGGCAACCTCATAGTCCTTGTCGTCAAAGTTAAACAACACGACACCGACCTCACCTCGGTAGTCGTAGTCAATTACACCGGCTCCCGTGTCAATGCCGTGCTTTACAGCCAAACCACTGCGAGGAGCGACGCGGCCATAAGTGCCCTCGGGGATGGCAATTGCGATTCCTGTTTTCACAACGGCTCTACCGCGACCAGGAATAATAGTATCATTCAATGCATAGAGATCATGACCAGCGGCGAAAGCGCTTCCCTTTGTAGGCAGTTTAGCAGCAGGATTTAATTTCAGTACGCGAAGAGACATGACGCGTGTGAATATATTAGGCAATCATTAATAGGGGGGGGGAGGATTTGGCTTATGTGTTTGGATTATCTGAGACGCGATGATTGAGGGGGGTAACGAGGGAAAATAAAGTCCAGAGAGAACATTGGTATATATCATATATAAATCAGTCGGGTAAATACATTCTTTTTGACTACTAACTGGCCATGACCAACAACTGAAAAATTTCAATTTTAATTGCATATCATGCACGATCTGCATACATGCGCATATCACGTGATCGCAGCGTATCTGCTCGTCCAGCAGGAAAGCACCACTAGTGCAGATATTTTCCCGCTTAATCGAGCTATTTGAAATCACTCCACTACAACATTTCACCCATCCTCATAGCATAACCTCAAAGTAGTATAGGGTTGGTGCCCTAACTAATGGAAAAAATGTGACTAAGCACAGCGAATAATACAAAAATTTTTTGTAGTCACAAACTTTTTTCAAATGGCTTCTGCTGGAGAAGGTACCTACGCTGGTGCCATTGGTATTGATTTGGGAACCACTTACTCGTGTGTTGCTACCTACGAAAACAATGTTGAAATCATCGCTAACGAGCAGGGTAACCGTGTTACTCCCTCTTTTGTTGCCTTCACTGAGAAGGAGCGTTTGATCGGTGATGCCGCCAAGAACCAGGCCGCTCTTAACCCCCGCAACACTGTCTTCGACGCCAAGCGTCTTATTGGTCGTCGCTTCGATGAGTCTTCTGTCCAGAAGGATATCAAGACCTGGCCTTTCAAGGTTGTCGACAAGAACGGCAACCCCTTTATTGAGGTTGAGTACCTCGGTGAGAACAAGACTTTCTCTCCCCAGGAGATCTCTTCCATGGTTCTTACCAAGATGAAGGAGATTGCTGAGGCCAAGCTCGGCCAGAAGGTTGAGAAGGCTGTCGTTACTGTCCCCGCTTACTTCAACGACTCTCAGCGTCAAGCTACCAAGGATGCCGGTTCCATTGCTGGTCTTAACGTCCTCCGTATCATCAACGAGCCTACTGCCGCTGCTATTGCTTACGGTCTCGGTGCCGGTAAGACTGAGGAGGAGAAGAACGTTCTTATCTTTGATCTTGGTGGTGGTACTTTCGATGTCTCCCTTCTTCAGATCCAGGGTGGTGTCTTCACCGTCAAGGCTACCGCTGGTGACACTCACTTGGGTGGTCAAGATTTCGACACTAACCTCCTTAACTTCTTCCAGGAAGACTTTAAGAAGAAGACCGGTGTCGACATCTCCTCCGATGCTCGTGCTCTCCGTCGTCTTCGTACTGCTGCTGAGCGTGCCAAGCGTACTCTTTCTTCTGCTACCCAGACCACCGTTGAGGTTGACTCTCTTGGTGAGGGTAACGACTTCAGCCTTACTCTTACTCGTGCTCGTTTCGAGGCTCTCAACGACTCTTTGTTCAAGAGCACTCTTGACCCCGTTGTCCAGGTCCTTAAGGATGCTGCTGTCGACAAGTCCAAGGTTGACGAAGTTGTCCTTGTTGGTGGTTCCACCCGTATCCCCAAGGTCCAGAAGTTGCTTTCCGATCACTTTGACGGTAAGAAGCTCGAGAAGAGCATCAACCCCGATGAGGCTGTTGCCTACGGTGCTGCCGTCCAGGGTGCTATTTTGACCGGTCAGGCTACTGACGACGCCCAAGACATTTTGTTGCTTGATGTCGTTCCCCTCTCCCTTGGTGTTGCCATGGAGGGTAACATCTTTGCCCCCGTTGTTCCCCGTAACACTACCGTCCCCACCCTTAAGCGCCGCACTTTCACAACTGTCGCTGACCACCAGACTACTGTTCAGTTCCCTGTTTACCAGGGTGAGCGTACTAACTGCGCTGACAACACTTTGCTCGGTGAGTTCGACCTTAACGGTATTCCTCCTCTCCGTGCTGGTGAGCCTGTTCTTGAGGCCATCTTCGAGGTCGATGCCAACGGTATCCTCAAGGTCACTGCCGTTGAGAAGTCTACTGGCCGTTCTGCCAACATCACCATCTCCAACGCCGTTGGTAAGCTCACTTCTGAGGACATTGACAAGATGATCTCCGATGCTGAGGCTTTCAAGGCCCAGGATGAGGTCTTTGCCAAGCGCCACGAGGCCAAGCAACACCTCGAGTCTTACATCCAGAGCATTGAGTCCTCTGTCACTGACCCTGCTGTTGCCTCCAAGCTCAAGCGCTCCTCCCAGGAGAAGGTTGAGGCTGCTCTTGCCGATGCCATGTCTGCTCTTGAGATCAAGGATGCTTCTGCCGATGATCTTCGCAAGGCTGAGGTTAACCTCAAGCGTGTTGTCACCAAGGCTTTTGCTACTCGCCGCCAGTAAAAATAATGTATCTAGACTAGCGACTAAATCGTTTTCTTCTTTTAATTTGGTTCTTTAAATACTATATAGATGCTACTCTTTGTCCAAGATGTGGCCACCATCGGAATCACTCCATGTGGGTCCATTATCAGACCATTCTGCATCGCTGGGAATAACTGAATAATCAGACAATCCTTCGGATTGCAGCTCAGAACCCGAATCGGTGGCACTCGGGACCGAATATGCGGGATAATCATGTCTAGAGGGCATTGATAGTTGCGATGACGACGACGAACTGGTATTTACAGTTAGCCGTGGGTTGCGACGACGCAGATTATTGCGGGTAGTGGCATCACTGTCGCCATCTGAATCATCGTAGCGAGCCAGATCGTAGTCATAGTCGTCAATATCAATAGCATGGGGTTGATCACTGCCGACCGCCACTTTCCGGCGTTGCTTTTCCTTAATTGAATCTATAAGCTCGGCCTTGAGCTCGTCAAAGTTTTCTGCAATGGTCTTAATATCATCCCAGTGGTGCACAATAGCCAGCCCTGCCCCGATCCCGCCGGCAATAGCACAGGCCAATTTAAGTCCTAATAATGGGATGGGCATTTGAGGTTTCAAAGTGCTTATCTAAATAGCAGTTTTTAATCAGTTCTTTGGAGCGTTGGGTGGGGAGGGAGGACCCTAACCCGCGAGGCTTGCTTGCCACTGCGGCGGCTGGCAGTATCGAGGTCCGGCGGCACGGGGGTACTGTCGCGTGTGCCTGGATTAGGTTAGTATTTAGTTATTAAGCTTTATAAACACGTGCGGTTCCTACTATAGTTATACCCTATCATTTAATGGAGATGTTGCGTGCGAGTAACTGAGCACCCAGTAAAGGAAGGAAGCAATGAGAAATATATAGGATATGCGATTTTTTTTTTTTACTTTTTCAATCCTGGAACTTGTAGCTTCCAGAAGCACCAATGATGATGGAGCCACCCTTGTAGCTTCCCTTCTTCATCTTATTCTTGCCCTTTGTAAAGTCCTTGCCACGGACTTTGATTAATTTATCATTGGCAATGTCACCCCACGTACCGGCCGCACCTTTATATGTGTTGTCCTGGAGAGCGGCGTGCTCAAAGGTGATCTTTGAGCGGTCGATGCGGCTAAAGTATTCGCGTTCGCCGTTCTTGGGCTTTTCAACGACGAAGACGGTTTTTTGTTCGGTCTGTACGGGTAAGTCCTCGATAGTAGGTTCGGTTTGAGTAGATTTGAGCAGCTTGAGCTTTTTGGATGGCTTGGACTTTTTGTCTTCGTCGCTGCTGGGTTCCTCGACAACTGGCTTGTCAGAGTCAGAGTCAGAGTCAGATTCGGAGTCAGAAGAACTGGATGAACTGGATGAACTGGATGAACTGGATGAACTAGAGTCGGAGTCGGAGTCGGAAGAACTAGAGTCAGAAGAGCTAGAGTCAGAAGAACTAGAGTCGGAAGAACTAGAGTCAGAAGAGCTAGAGTCAGAAGAACTAGAGTCAGAAGAACTAGAGTCAGAAGAACTAGAGTCAGAAGAACTAGAGTCAGAAGAACTAGAGTCAGAAGAACTAGAGTCAGAAGAACTAGAGTCAGAAGAACTAGAGTCGGAAGAACTAGAGCTTGAACTTGAACTAGAGCTGTCAGAAGAACCCGAGCCAGAGTCCGAACTGGAACTAGCAACGGCGACAGGTGGTTCTATAACTTCAACTGTAGTAATGGTCTTGGAGTCCGAGTCCGAGTCCGAGTCCGAGTCCGAACTAGAGCTTGAATCACTAGAGCTTGAATCACTAGAGCTTGAATCACTAGAGCTTGAATCACTAGAGCTTGAATCGCTAGAGCTCGAATCGCTAGAGCTAGAGTTTGAACTAGACTCGGAGCTTGAACTGGAACTAGAACTCGAGCTTACGCCATAGTTCTTGAACCGCTTGAGAAAGGACTCTCCCTCGTCCTCACTCAAATCCAAGTCGCTCAGCTCACGCTTGAGAGACTTGGCCGTCTTTTGGAGACCTACTTCTTCAAGATATTCTCCTAAATTCTTGAAAACTTCAGATTTAACCATTTAAAAAAATATTACTAAGAAGACATTAAAATTTGGCGAGTCTCTTAATTAGCGTTGGCCGTAAGCAGCAATCACCGGCACCAGCCTTGGTGCGGCGGCTCGATTTAAATAGCGTTTTCGACATTTAGCGACTAGAATTTCTCACACCGTTTAAAATTGACGAGTAGAGCACTTTAGTAGGGAGGAGGTATTTGTCGACTGCTCAAAAAAGCTATTAAAATAGCAATATGGCTGAATTGACTAACTTAATGTGCAAATACATATTAAAAAACTACCCAACGCGCTTGAGGATTGGGATCTCTCGCTCACGGCCCCTGCATCAGGTTTAGGTTCGAGGCCGCCGCGTTGGGCGCAATCATACCTCCCCTGCAAGCGTAACAATTCTAATCTTGAGCAGCTATTTCCAGGAATACCGATTTTTTGCAGGTAAAATAGCAACATTACGACCACAGCACTCTCCCATGAACTACTTGCAGGAGACATGTCGCGGATGTGCATACCATATCTCAGGTTGGCAAAGAAACTCGTCTCAACTTTCGCACTCGATACCTCGAAGATCCCCCTCCCCCCCAAAAAAATAAATAAATAAATAACGGCTGTCAACGTATTATGCAACCCCACGCGGTCCTTGGCTCATACAAGCTATGCCAACGGCCATGCATGAGAAACGCACGATATGCAATTGAACAATCACGTGACTTTTCACCAACAAAGCAATATATAAACAGCAGAAGCCCAGATGGGGACGATAAACGATTATAACATGGATCTAATTAAGGCCTACGGTGTGACTAGTACCACTTCTGACAATATTCCCTTGGAGATTCAACGTCGCCAGCTCAAAGATGACGATGTCTTGGTCGATATCGAGTACTGCGGTATCTGCCACTCTGATCTCCACCGTGCCCACGGTGATTGGGCCTCGGATAAGTCAAAGCTCGTCTTCCCCCTGGTGACTGGACACGAGATCATCGGTAAAGTCAGCAGAGTCGGCAGCAAAGTCACTAAACACAAGGCTGGCGACTTGGTCGGAGTGGGCGTATTGATTGATTCGTGCCGCGAGTGCAAATACTGCAAAAAGGGTGAAGACCCTTATTGTACCGGTAACAGAATTGGCACTTATGGCAATGTTGATCCCGACTTTGGCGGCAACACTCAGGGTGGTTACTCGGAGAACATTGTTGTTACCGAGGATTTTGTCGTTAAGATCCCCGAAAATATCTATGGTCCTGCCGCTGCTCCTCTTTTATGCGCCGGTATTACTAGTTGGTCCCCTCTGGCTCATTGGAAAGTGACCAAGGGCCAAAAAGTTGGTGTCATTGGCCTTGGAGGATTGGGTCACATGGGAATCAAGTTTGCCAAGGCTTTGGGTGCTGAGACATGGATTCTTACCACTTCCGAGTCAAAGGCCAATGCTGCCAAGGAATTGGGGGTCGATGGTATTATTTTTTCCAACAACAAAGAAGATATGGCAAAGCATGCCAGCAGCTTTGATTTCTTGCTCAACACAGTACCTGTTTCGCACGATGTGAACCCATATCTTGAACTTTTGGCTTCTGATGGTGCTCAAGTCCTTGTTGGTGCTATCGAGCCACTTGCTCCCGTCGATGGTGGCTCATTGATCCGCAAGCGTAGAACATTGGCCGGCTCATTGATTGGAGGTATTCCCCAGATCCAGGAGATGCTCGATTTCTGTGGCAAACACAACATTGTTTCTGATATCGAGGTCTCGGACTATGCCCACATCAACGAGGCGTGGGCTCGCGTGCAAAAGAACGACGTCAAGTACCGGTTTGTTCTCGACAACAAGACTTTGTAGAGGGCACGGATGTGGATGCTGGTTCGCTGATACTGACTATCGATAAGCCTGCAGCCGCTTGCAGACGTCCGAGCGCCAGACCGCTGGAAAATAGCAACCAGTAAAAAGTAACTCAAAATATAGAAACCTAGCTAATAGCTTTTTCAAATTTTAGATTTAAAAAAAGGTTCATTTTGTCCCCATTTCCTTGCCGTTTGTACTTGAAATACCACCCCCTTGCCGGACGATCAAAGACCCTCCCTAACCGTTAGCCGAGTATGCCGTCGCTAACCTCGTTTCAAACGACTCTTGTAGCGGATCGGACGGCAAAATTAAATTTTTTAGACTCTGAGGAATGTGTACAATGCATTGATAATCTGCAAGATCCCGCAAATGCGTCTCGTTCTCTTGGAATCCTCGCGTTGGCATCTCGCGAACCGCTGGTAGCGGATAAACTAAGCATCTTGATCGATCAAAGCGTGTTGGATAGTTTGATTGCATACCACAGAACTGCCGTACTGCGGCTGATGGCTTCAATACACCTGAAACCGTCGCATACCGCCTTGCAAGCCATTGAACAGGTGTTGCAATTGAATCCGCCAATGATTGATGATATTAGTGCAGCTCAATTTGCCGCTAAAATACTAAATGATGCTAAAATTAATTTATCGTTCCCTCTCAATGTAAAAGCACCACCGCTCTATCTTGCTGCTCAGTTATCGGTGCATTCTGCTGCATCAGTAGACCCTCAATTGTTGTGGACTTGGGCCCGGTCTCCTCATAACAAGCTACGACTTAGTGCTGCTAGTAAATTGGCCGCATTGGGGGCCCCTAATTTATTGCCGTTTGTAGCCGAACTGATCCCTGATCCGCATGCGTGTGATATCGCCGCCCAGATAATCGAAAACGACGAAAATGGAGCACGAATGCTCGCCGACGCCGGTATCCTCGGAAAACTGCTCGTGGATCCTACTCCAGAGACGTTTAAGCTTTGTGCAGCCGCTGCCCAAACAGACGACTTGAGAGACCAACTTATAAGAGATGGTGCCATACAGCAGATCCTTAAGCATCCAGATAGCTCTGGGCTTGCACTACTACTGCCGCTTACTCGTTCAGTAAGATCACTACGCACTGGTGCTGCCACGAGCCAAGTAGCGAATACGGTACTGGAGGCGATCAAATCCGAGTCGCTGGCGACCCAAATTGCTGCCATGTCAGTGGCATGTAATCTCGTGCTGGAAATGAGCCCTGTAGCAGATTTGATGCTTTCTGGTGGTGTACTCCAAGCAGCATACAACGGGGTTCAGTCCAAAAACCGCGATCTCAAACTCAACTCGATATGGCTGCTTAAACACACCGCATATTCGAGATCATCTACAGAATCACTGAAAATGTCGTTACTTGCATCTCTGGGGATTAATGCATTACTAGAATCGTGCGATTGTGGTGATGAACAAATCGAGGATGCGGCTCTGGGGTTGCTGCGCAACTATTTATGTTTTAACCCTAGTGGAGTAGAGTTATGGCTAACTGAAGCACCAGTCGATCTCTGGGAATTAATTGACAGAAAACTGAGGCAAAAGCATACCGTAAACACCGCACTATACGTGCTTGTGCACATTGCTGGCGGCACCAAGCAACATCAAGATGCGATCCTGGCTCGCCATTCGTTACTACAGAGAGTAGCATATATATTAGATGACACCTGTGAGGATGAAACAAGGCTCGCTGGAGTCTGGCTATTGACGAATTTGTACGCCGGCAGGCCCCCCGAGAACCTGGCCCTGTTTAAGCCATTTCTGCTCAAGTGTAGAGATTCTAGCATTTCAGTGCGATCAAAGGCAGAATCTCTCATAAATTCGCTCTAAAAATTTTCTTAAACAAATCTATTTTTAGTCTTTAATTAGGAACCTCAACTTTGCCGTTGAACTCCCTCGATTACATGTTTTATGCACTGATTGAGCTTTTGCTCGTGATGGGGCTAGTTGTAACTGCACCGTGGGCTCGGGCGGTTATATCTCAACATCCGGTAGAAATAAATCCTCATGCTGCCCCGCGGTACCCCGTACTGCTTGCTTTGCTGCTTGGTCTTGGCTCTGCCGTTTGTGCGATGCAGTTGGCGGCTGGCTTTCCGGCAGCGGTTGGAATCCCCTACAAATTCATTTTGGAAATTAAACTCGCATCGGTTGTTTTGTTTGCGGCGGTCAATGGCGCCGTCGCAGTAGTTGCTTTCAAGCACTTTGGAGGCACCTGGGTACGAGGGTTTATCTTGGTGAATGCATTTATTTATCTAAATATTTTTGGGGTTTTAACCGGGTTAGCGTTGTATCAATGCGATAGAGCTCATATTATTGGCCCCAATTGGTCGAAACTCGCGTTTTATTTTTTCAGGACCATTAGCGCGTCTATTCGTAGAGGACTGGCCCTAGTGGTTGTACTCACCGAAATATTTTTGGGCGGATTTTGTGGGGTTTTGGCCGGTCATATCCCTGTGCGAGTACTGGTACAGACTACTACTCCCAGCCCTGTACCGGCTTTGCTGAGCCCCCCCATTACAGGCTTGGCTGCGGGTATAGTGCTGGCTATGATTGCTGGCATTCAAGAGTGGATTAAGAGCAAGTACAGCGGATATTTTGCTCAGTTGCTCGAGGTAATTGGTGGAATAGTACTGGCAGGGTTCACAATTATAGCTGCTGTGTCAAACGTAGCCTATGCCAATTACGCGTATAAAGCCCAAGACTGGCAGTGGAGAGCGTTTTTGACGGGAGCAATGGGTGGGATATTTTGGGGGATTCAGAACTTCTTTACTGGTACCAAGCCTAGTCGCACCTCCACAGCAGTATATTTTTATGCAAAATTCCTAGGGTCGCTGCTGCATGCGATACTATATTTCACTGGGTTTGGCATTATTGCATTTATTGCGACCCTTGTATACGTGCGTAGACACGCTGAAGGAGCCGGCGAGTACGGATCAGTTGTAAATATTGAGCAACAAGAGCTCGAGTAGCGGGCAGCTCCCCCAGGTACACCATTGATGAAAACACGAGTGCATCCAGGTAAACTATCCGCTGTAGTTTGCTGTGCACTACCCGTGGAGTCAGAACGCTGGCCGTTCACCCCACTCTCAATGCGTCTAAACAATTTCTATAGTTGACGGCATTTATATTTAACAGTTATGATGAGATGGTTATTGTCGACGTTTGTGTGTGTCGCTAACTGTGTGGAGAGGACCCTTTAGATGTGGCCCCTCACTTAATGGTCAATAAAAATACAGATAAATAAAATAAATAAAATGAGGTCGGGAAAACGGCCGTTTCATGCCACTCTTTTGATTTGCACCGACGGGTCACGTTCGATACGCTCGATGCATTCGCTGGCGCGATCCTTTGTCGGGCCGCTGCTCGAGCTCACCACGAGGCCAATTATCCACATCACAAGCGACCAGATGCACGAGCCAACCCAGATCGTGCGCAGCACCAAGAATACAAACCACTCGAGCGCACAGTACCCGAGGTTCTTGATACATTCGCCGCCGCTGCACCGTTCCAACTCCGTCATCATATTGGCACAGTCGCGGAGCTTGAGGCTCAGGCTAGTGTTGATCTCGGCAATTACCCGGTCGGCATCAAGCTTGATCCGTTCAGTGGGGCCAACAATGTTGTGGTCAATCGTCGTTTGCATGTCGGCAACCGCTTTTTCGCTTTCGGCCAGGTACTTGAGATGCTTTGGAATCACATCTTCTTGCAGTTTCTTGGTGTAAATGTGACAATACCGCTTGGCACATGGCGATGGCCGTGATGGATGTTGACGAAGAGCAGCTTCTAATACAGACACAATATACTGGACCTCCGTGTTGGCACACTCGAGATACTTGTCTGATGGGCTCACGGTAAAGTTCAACATATCGGGAGAAGCAGTATCAGCGGCAGAATGGGGGTTGCTATCGCTCATGCTATGATGATATTCGCTTTGGGTTAGTTCAGTGGCCTTTTCATCCCCACTAAACGCCATGTCAAAGTCACTGGGGTCGCTGAAGCTGGCGGAGTCATAGCTCGAACTGCGACAGGGCTCAGGAGGAGGGCAAGTAGCGCCATGCTTTTCCTGCAACCTTGAAATTAAAAACTGCGATCCTCTTTCTGGCTGATGACAATATGATGCCAAGCATTTTTGCGCCTGGAGTTGCGGTGCGGCTCGAGCCCGACCACGTCGAAATGCGAGATCATGGATTATCTCCTCATTTGAAATGGTCCAAAACTCCTTGACTTGGCTAAAGTTGTTGTCAGCACGGTTGCGGATCGTCGCAAGCGGGTTATAAGTGACCCCCGCATCCATGTCAGCTTGGATCAGTTGATAACGAAGCGTCATCGCCGCGCGAGCCTTGCGGGCCATCCGTTCAATTTCAGCAATCTTGGACGTTGCACACGGCTCATTTGTTGGCCGTGATACCTGTAAATTCGAGATAATTAGCGCCAGGTTCCGCATGTTGATGTCGCCGGTATCAACCGTCGGTTTGGCGGTCTCCTCGCTACATGAGAACCCTAAATCGTTCAAAAACGATGATTGGCCTGGTACTTCAATCGTTGTCATTGTTGTGGGGCCAAGAAAATAGTGATAGTCAGGAGATAACGAGACTTTGCCCGCCGCAGCAGCTACTTGGGAGCGCTAAGAGTCACGTGCTCGAGGTCAGGTGGTGCATCGTGCTGCTCCTCCTTGATTGTTGCCAAGAGATTAAAAAATTGCAATGCTGGTGATTGGCCAGGGGCTAAAAATAGTCAAGACAGCAGTTTCGATAACGCTTAATCCCTGGAGGGGTTTTTCAAAATTTTGGACAAATCTCTTGTACACTGGGAACTGGTGACCCTTTGTTTGCTGCATAGTGCCTGCAGGAGACCATGCGGCATTCGCCTTTTTTCCACAAGGCTCTTTAGATTGGCAGAAAAGTTTTTCAACTATAAATTGGGTTTTTAGATCCAGAAATTAATCTCTATAATTGTGTATATATGACGTGACCCTGATAGATGCTAGTTTTGGATAGCCGTTGCACAGTGCAATCTAAGTTTAGTGCCTGATATGCAATGCATTATCTATGCATCGTTACATCAGCGCATAGCTTGTCACAATCTCACCATAGAAGTACGGATATAGCATGAAGGTTACCAATTTTCACGCCAAGAGATTAAGTCAATAAGATTGTGGCTGCAAATCTGGCGAGTGGGTTAAGGCAAGGTAGGTTTTCCCTGACCAGATGCGCTTTGGATGAGTAAACCCTAGCCTTGGAAAGTAGAAGAACAAAAATTAAATAAATGAATATGCTAACGTGTATAGTGGTGACTATGTGGTTTATTTCTCTAGAGACATTGGGCTTTTAACAAAGAGATTCATTTCTTCTACTGCTAAGACATTGTCATCGCCAAAATAAATTTGCGCATGTGCTCAATCTTAGTTTTAGTAAAATTCTCACCATAATACTCCCCACCAGGATTTTTCCCGTTCTAAACAATAGTTCGCAACGACGGACCCCGTATGACAGCTCTCACACTCTCCTTCAGACTTACTAGGTGGTAATATGCGGAGCGACCGGTGGCGACAGTGGCAAAACTTTTCACTATGCTCAAATTTCACAATCCCCGGGCGGTGTCAAACCGCTGTTTTGTATCAAACTTTAAAACCTGCAACAGTTTAAAATTATGCTTAAACGCACTCACATTCACTCGAAACTCCCATTATGACGTTAAAGCAAAGCCCAAAATGACAATCCCAAAGCTATACGAATTGGCCTCCCAAAAGATTCCAATTACTTGTTTAACCGCACACGATGCTATTTCTGCTCGGTTGGCCGAGACGGCCGGTACAGACATGATTTTGGTTGGTGATTCCCTCTCAATGGTTGCAATGGGCTTTGAGGACACCCAACAAATCGAACTGGATGAGATGATTTATCATACTAAAGCAGTTGTGCGAGGAGCAGAGTCTGCATTTATTGTCGCAGACCTACCATTTGGCAGCTACGAAACCAGCGTCAAGCAAGCAACGGAAAGTACCATCAAAATGATGAAAAAGGGCGGTGCAGAAATGGTCAAATTCGAAGGTGGACGCGAACTAATACCCATTGTTAAGCACCTTAGCTCCTTTGGACTGGCGACAATGCCCCATATTGGACTTACTCCTCAACGTCAAGTAGCCACTGGCGGGTTTAAAGTGCAGGGCCGCACTGCAGAGAGTGCTTTGACAATTCTAGAGGATGCTTTGGCCTTGCAAGAAGCGGGTGCAACAATGCTCTTGATTGAAGGGTTACCTTCGCGTATTGCCGCATACATTACCTCTCGCCTCGAGATTCCTACTATCGGTATTGGTGCAGGCCCTGGTACCAGCGGACAAGTGCTTGTTCAGCTTGACATGCTGGGTGGGTTTGATGCCTTTGTACCCAAGTTCCTCAAACAGTATAGCGATTATCTCAATATCAACGTTAACGCTATGAAGACCTACTGCGAAGAGGTTAGAACCGGCCAATTTCCTACAAAAGACCACAGCTATGCCATCAAAGAAGAGCAATACCAAAAGTTTTTAAAGCTGGCAGATAATAAAATCGTCTAATGTATACAATATATTAGTCCAAGTCTATAGGTAAGAGAAAATGCGCTCTCAAGATAATAATTTAAGTCTATAGGCAATGTGCGCACCCTATACTTTGAAGACCAAAGTCTCGCCAAACTTTGGTGCAGCAGCCTGTATATTATTTACATTTCCTGCAATAGAAAGACGCTTGGGAGGTTCAGTGAATGGCTCCTCTGACATGATAAATGTTCCCCAGTGAACGCCAACGGCGTGCTTTGCACCCAGATCCTTTGCCACTTGTACCGCTTCTTCAGGATTCATGTGCTGAGATTTGAGGTGCCACCTTGGCGAATATGCTCCACAGGGAACCATTGCAACGGGACACCCTTTACCATAAACAGATGCGATACCCTCAAATAGAGCCTGTGCATATCCAGTATCACCAGCATGGAAAAACAATGGCTTGCCATCACGAAGAATTAAAAAAGAACACCATAGGGTCTGATTGGCATCAATTAATGTACGTCCAGACCAATGCATCGCCGGGGTGCAAGCTACTTCATAGCCAAGTTTAGGGTCGACTCCAGGCAGAGGCATTTTCTGCCACCAGGTCATCTCAGTGAAGTTTGTGATTCCAATCGACTTGAGGTGTTTACCGACTCCATCGGGTACGAGCCAAGTTGCAGAGTTTCCGATTTTCTGTGCGGCTTCAAAGTCGAGATGGTCTTGATGGTCATGTGAAACGAGCACGACTTTTGGTTGAGGCAAGTCATTGAGTGTACAAGGAGGTGCAACTAACCGCTGTGGGCCCACTTTGGGACTCACAACACTCATGCTAAACATCGGGTCAGTAAGAATATTTACGAGGCCAGGCAACTGGACAAATGCACAGCTTTGACCAATCCATGTAAGGCTTAATCGATTAGCCACGGAGGGAGCCCCCCAAACTTTTTTACCGGCTAGAATTTCCTTGCTGGGCGTACCCGAGGGTAATAATTGACCCAGTTCTATTTGATCACTGGGGATACCACCTCGTGGCTCTGTATCGAATAACTCAATAATACGACAATAAACAAATTCAAAAATGGTCTGGTGTCTATATTCAGGAAATGGGTTGACGTAGCGCCCATGGAGTTTTAGAGGTGCGAACCGTTTAGTTGGATCTCTAAAGTCTGCAGTGGGTATGAGCTGCCGCTTTGCGATGGCTTCTTTAGTTTCAAAAATGTGGTAGTAAATGTATGATCCATATGCACAAGTTATAGCACCAGTAGAATAGAGGGATACTTTGGTGATTCGTTTGAGCATATCAACCGAGATGAGCTATGGAGAGTCAGTAGCGGCCCGCTAAGGTAAGCCGATGGACGGGCCAGGCACTTTTTATGAAGCACTTTGTAGTTGGGCCAATGGTATTAGATGTAAAATGAAACCAGAGATCATGAGTCCAACAGATATGCAAGGGTTGCAAAACCACATGAGCGGTCTGCATGAGAAAACTTGACAAAGAAAAGCCAAAGCCGTAAAAGAGTCACTTATATAAAAAATATGCGCGATTTGACTTTAATCATCCAGTAATATACCCTTTATTTTTGTCGAGTTCCGGGAGCGAAAAAAAAATGGTGGAGGTACTGTTCGAGAGTTGCTACCCCAACCCTGAGTCAGGTATGAAAAACCGTTATCATTTGCGATTGAATTGTGCCATTAGGATTTTGATTAAAATTTGTAAAACCAATACTAGTTACGAACATATGGCTTTTAATTTTTCACTAAAAACAACAAACTACGAACCAAATCAAACACTTTTCTGCCGCAAAACTGCCCGCTTAGTGATATCTGAGTCATGCTGGACTTTTCACTGTAATTTCTCACCAAACTAATCAATGGTTTCTGCATCAAAGGCCAAACGTGAGCAAAAGCGTGCTGAGAAGGGTAAATCCAAGAAGGACCCCGCGAAGGAGGCTGCAAATGCTGCAGAAGAGCTTGAAAACCTTAAACTCCAACAGGATAAGCATGGAATCAGTGATCGTGTTACCACTGGTGTGCTCGCTTCGCTCGAGACCTCTCGTGACGTCAAGTTTTTGAACTTGTCGCTTGTCTTCCACGGTAAGGTTCTTGTCCAGGACTCTACTTTGGAGCTCAACTACGGCCGTCGTTACGGTCTTTTGGGTGAAAACGGTTGTGGTAAGTCCACCTTCTTGCGTGCTCTTGCCGCTCGTGAGTACCCTATCCCCGATTCTATCGATGTTTATCTCTTGAATGAGCCTGCTCCTCCTTCTGAATACTCTGCTATTGATTGGGTCGTTAAGGAGGCTGAAAAGGAGCTCGAAGCTCTCGAGAAGAAGGTCGAAGAGATTCTTGAGACTGAGGGTGCCGAATCCCCCATTCTTGAAGACTTGCACGAACGTATCGATGAGATGGATCCTGCTACTTTTGTTACTCGTGCTTCTACTATTCTTACTGGTTTGGGTTTCAACTCCAAGACTATCCACAAAAAGACCAAGGATATGTCTGGTGGTTGGAAAATGCGTGTTGCCCTCGGCCGTGCCCTTTTCGTCAAGCCTACCCTCTTGCTTCTCGATGACCCTACTGCTCATTTGGATTTGGAGGCTTGTGTCTGGTTGGAAGAATACCTCAAGCGTTGGGATCGTACCCTTGTGCTCGTCTCCCACTCACAAGATTTCCTTAACGGTGTTTGCACAAACATGATTGATATGCGTATGAAATTGATCACTATGTACGGTGGTAATTACGATTCTTACGTCAAGACCCGTACTGAGTTGGAAACTAACCAGATGAAACAGTACGAGAAACAACAGGATGAAATCCAACACATCAAGAAATTCAT
Organism: Wickerhamiella vanderwaltii; assembly: GCA_030582415.1. Taxonomy (NCBI): domain Eukaryota; kingdom Fungi; phylum Ascomycota; class Dipodascomycetes; order Dipodascales; family Trichomonascaceae; genus Wickerhamiella; species Wickerhamiella vanderwaltii. The sequence continues at coordinate 166,522 of JAKTWR010000006.1, read as the reverse complement.
TGCTTCTGCTGGTACTTATGCCAACTTGGTTCGTCAAGCTAAATCTCGTCAGAAGATTCTTGACAAGATGGAGGCCGATGGTTTAATCCAGCCTGTTATCCCCGATAAGGTGTTTACATTCCGCTTCCCCAATGTTGACAAACTTCCTCCTCCTGTATTGTCTTTCGATGATGTCTCCTTCTCTTACAACGGTAACCCCGAAGATAACCTCTACGAGAAGCTTAACTTTGGTGTTGATATGGACAGTCGTATTGCCCTTGTTGGTCCTAATGGTGTCGGTAAGAGTACGTTGCTCAAGCTTATGACTGGTGCTTTATCCCCTACTGGTGGTACTATCTCTCGTCACCCTCACCTTAAGATTGGTGTTTACTCTCAGCACTCTTCTGATCAGCTTGATTTGTCCAAGAGCGCTCTTGAGTTTGTTCGTGATCGTTATTCTCATATTTCTCACGACTTCCAATACTGGCGTGGTCAGCTTGGTCGCTACGGTCTCACTGGTGAAGGACAGACTGCCCAGATGGGAACTCTTTCCGAGGGTCAGCGCTCCCGTGTAGTATTTGCTCTTTTGGCTATTGAGTCCCCCAACATGGTTTTGCTTGATGAGCCTACAAACGGTCTTGATATTCCTACCATTGACTCTCTTGGTGAGGCTATCAACGCCTTCACTGGTGGTGTTGTTGTTGTTTCACACGATTTCCGTTTGCTCAACCAAGTTGCCAAGCAGATCTTTGTTTGTGAGAACCGCACTGCTACTCGTTGGGATGCATCTATCATGGAATACAAGCAGAAGTTGGCTCGCAACGTCCAGCTTTAATTTTATAGAATTTTATTGCACATCTTTTAATCAAGTAAATTGTCTAAAAATGTTTGTTTTGTGGCGTCAACCTCTATTTTATTGTTTGCTGCAGCCTTTTGCATGCGCTGAGGTTTTGAGGTAGGTGCTGTTGCGGTCCAGAAATCGCTCTCTTCGTCGTCATTTCCCTCGTCTTTATCATTTAATTTATAGGTGGACTTTCCAAATCGACGTTTGATATCTTGAGTTAGTTTTCCTCGCGCTACAAGCTCATTAATTTCGTCAAATTGTTGCTGGGACTCGGTATAGACAACATTCTTGGGCTTTGGCTTTTCGTACTTGAATGATGCAATATGTTTGGCAACAAAATCATCATTATCGGTGTTATCCGGAAACTCGAATTCAACTAGCGATCCTTGGTGTACAACATCTGTCGTTTCTGCTTGTTGGCTTTCCGTCGTGTCCTCAGCCGCATTTTCCGCCACAATCTCACCAGTATCTGAACCTTCTGAGCCGTCTAAGTCGTGTGAACTGTCTGATTCCGATTCTTGATTAGGATTCCATTTAGGTTGAGGACCCTTTGGCGGAGGGGGAGGAATTCCGTGTTTTTTTAAATAGCGCACTTTAGCTTTTCTGTCCCATTTGTTATTGTGAAGTACCATCAAGAGAATCAAGAGTGAGGTTGATTATGTACAGCTTAATTGTACTCCCGCTGGGTTCACCAAGCATAAATAGTTGTGATGGTTTACTAGACCGATTTTTAGTTGCAAAACTATGGAGTGGAAAAAAACAGTTCAAGTTGGGGACCCGTTGTCTCTGATTTTGTAACCTTGAGTAGATGCTGAAATGGTGAGTCGAGGGGGTTTAGGCAGTGAATGCAAGCGTGCTAGTTGCTACACGAACATGGAGCAACCGGGGATCACTACTTGATTGAACGAGTGCTACGTCTTATCGCTAATGAAGATTGTCCAACGCATATGCCGAGTACGTTTATATATCGACTAGATAAAAATGCAAGCTGGTTGCATTGCAGGCCCTACAGGTGTAGTAACTTGGTGAGTCGGCAGCAAGCGAGCCACGGCAGCACATGCGCATGGTGGGTCCATGCATGTCTCGCGGGGCGGGCCCCACTATATCATAAAACAATAACCTAAACCCAGCAATAAATAACGTTCTTTTACCGAAACTTGTCGCTAAACTATACCCTATTTGCTGGCAATGCAACCATGCGGCTGTGCCTTCTAGACTAGGATCGGCCGGGTAACCTTAGGTAAAACCCCGGAAATCAGACGACGCTTCTTCATGGATAAATACCTGGAACAAGAAATCAGAACCCCAATTAAAGTTATTCGCATCCAGTAAAAACAAATGACACAACCAGACGAAACGAATCTTTATCCGAATCCGCCCGATAAGCCCGAGCAGGCTCGGCGGGGCGTTGTCACCAACCCATTAGTTGTGAGCAGCGTTAGCGCTAACCGCAAGGGCGACAAGGAGCGACCTAGCAGAAAGGAACAGCGGGAGCAACAGAATACACCGCAAAAAACCGGTCAAAAGACTCCTCAACGGACCCCGCAAAAGGATGCAAAAAAAGACAATGGGTCGAGAAAGGACGGGGCAAAGAAGGAAGGGCCCAAAAAGGATGGCGGCAAGAAACGCAAGAGTCCACAAAAGGAACAAGTCAGCGATGCAACCAAGCCCAATACCCAGTCGATTCCTACTGCTGGAATGGAGCAGTTATCCCTCAACAAGATCCTTTATCCTGACATGTTTGACGATGCTGGGGAGCGTAAACCAGGCCCACCAATTCCTAATGTCAGTAAAGGTGATGCTTACAGTGGCAGTAGCTTCCACTCAGCTCCCGAAGCGTCTTCATTGCCTCGTCCTTCATTTGCGTCTCCTAAGGCAGTGAGTGCTAGTCCTGGATTCGCCAATAATATGTCTAGGCTTCCATTGAATATGCAACCTGGTGCCCCAGGTGGTGCCCCAGGCGGTTCTGCTCAAGTGGCAACTTGGCCTTCTCATCCCATTCCCCACAGTGCCCCACAGCTCCAAAATGGCCCTCAAGGTTATTCGATGCAAACTCCGTATATGCAGCCAATGCAGCCCTACGGATACCCTGCATACCACCCGGGCCATAGAGCTTTCGCCCCATATGGCTACTCTATGCCTCCTCAGCATCCATTTGGCGCTCCTCCATACATGTACCCTCAACAGCAGTGGGTCCAAGGAGGAGTTCAAGAAAGACCTCAAATGTAAATTTGCACGTCTTTTCTGCAACTCCATAGTTTTTTTTTTTCTCTTTTTTTATTATACTCTAGATAGTGCTATTAAGGTTTTTCTTTGACTGGTTTGGCTGCCACTTAGCATCAAAGCCAAAAGATGCTGCTGGTGGCGCTTACCCAATCAACACTTTACTATGGGACACGGACCAGCATATTCTGCGAAAGCATCTGCTTCTGTGCCGTTTGCTCGCATTCCTGGTAAACAGGTTCTCATTTCTAAAGCACTCGGTGCTACCATGTGGTTTTGGATCTTTTACCGCGTGAAGCAGGACGGTCCTGTCATGTTTGGCATGAAAAAGCCTTGGGAAAACCACTGATCTGCTGGTATTTAATTCTACATATTCTTCTATATTTTCTTTTTAATGAAAAACAACTTTTGTGTATACAATAATACCGAAAATGACTTTAGCTATGGCTTTTTGCGATTTGGAAATTTCACATGCTATGATTGGCCGCCGTGAAGGCCTCTAAAACTGCCATTAACTGCCACGATAACTAGAGACAATTGTTATAAACTATTTAATCACCATTTTTCTGAAAAAAGAAAAAGAATAAATAATGTGAAAATGCACCACTCCTAACGCACTGACTGGGGGGCATACTTATTATACATGGGCCACCGCTGCGAGCACTTTGTACCGTTTACGCTGCTTTTTGATCCCCATTCTTCTCTTGATCACTCTGATTATATCACATCCGAGTGGCCACAGGTACTTGTGAGCTAATTGCAATACCCAGAGATTCAAGCAAGCAGCGAAAATTACTACCAACTTGAACTTGTGTGAAGTAGGACTCATATCCATCAATCGGCCAATAGAACTGGCGGGGTCGACATAGATAAAGAAAATCGAAAATCCAATACAAATAGCCACTGTGAGCAAGAATGGAACGTTGCGATAGACTGGTTGCCTAAACGGCGCTCCTTCACACAAGATGAGGGCAACAAAGATATACTGGAAAGATGAGATCATAAACAAAGAAGTGTTATCGGTACTCTTTAGATTATCATTGTTACCATATTCTGGCGCCTCGTACCAAGGTTGCTGATGGCCATAACTCCAGATTGCATACTGGAAAGCGGTCACAATGACAATCATACCAATCAGCTGCACTAGTACTTTGCGAGAAACGAGTTTAGCACCCGGTCTCTTGCTCGAAAGAATATAGCTAGGCTCGCTCCAGGCCATAAACACCGCCAACGGAACAATCAAAAACAAATCAATCCACAAGAATTGAAAGTCACCAATGTTGGAGCCATAGCTGTAAAGAATGGAGACACTCACAAATTGAATGGCACTATACATAGACATGTATTTGAAGCATGAAAAACTCGTATTCAGGGCGCAGCGGCCTTCGCGAATAACAGTAGGAACGCACGAGATATCAAATACCCGGGAAGTGAAAGGAGCTGCTACACTAGCCTCAGCCTCTGAGAGCGAAATACCCACGTCAGCTTCTTTAAGGGCACCACAATCATTCGCGCCATCACCGCAAAAACAAGTAGTGTAGTCAATTTGTTGCAACTTGCTAATCAACTCGTGTTTCTCATCAGGGGACATGCGCGAATAAATAGACGAATTTATCAGCATCTGTTCCAGCTGATCAATGGTACCACATTCAATCAAGAAGCGGAAAACATTTCCAGTGATTGCCAAAGTATAGGGCCTTGAAGAATTAACGGGTTTCATAGTAACGGGGTCGAGGGTCAAACTAGGGTCATCGACGCACTCCCATTTAATCACGCTTTCACTATCGCTGAAATGGGGGGCATATACAGAGTAACCGGGCGTGATAATACCGCATTCACGCCCAACGCTAATAGCAGTTAATAAGTTATCACCAGTGCACATAATAGTTCTAAGATGTGCATCCTCAAGCTCTCTGATAATTGTAGACGTAATTGGCTTAAGCTTATTCTCAAACACAATAAACCCAATAAATTTGAGGTCTTTTTCTAGGTCCTCACGGCTGTAATCCTCGATCGTATCCAGCTCACGCGAAGCACAAGCAATCACACGATAACCACGGTGAGTATAGCGATGCAAAACACTATCAAAGTCGCTAGGAAGTGTCCCTGGGATACATATTTCGCGCATCACCTCGGGTGCTCCTTTGACCAGCACCTTAGTCCGGTTGCCGCCAGATACGACCACAGACGCTCTCCGCAGCTGTGAGACAAAATCAAATTGCTTGGCGACTGTCAGGCAGTTTTGTTTATCTGTTCTCCAGGAAATACGACGGCCACTGCGGTCATCTTCTTCAAAGTTCCACGAACAAAACTCAAACATTTTGATATCCAACGGGTCACCAACAAGTTCCCGGTCAACGATTCTCAGTTCATGACAAGAAGCCAGCGTTTCGAGCAAATCGCCGTCAGGGATATCTTCCACCGATTCGAGCAAATCGCTGAATTCATTGTTCTGGTAAGTGTGAATACCAAGCACGTCAAGACCGTCCTCGGTAAGAGTACCGGTCTTGTCAAAGCAGACAATGTCAATACGACCGCCAACATTGACACGAGATGGAGTAATGCAAAAGATGTTCAGTTTACGCAATCTGGAAAGTGAAATGTTGGTACCAATCGTCAACGTGGCTGGCAAGGCAGGGGGAACAACAATTGTCACAATATCCAATGCACGCACAACAATTAGTTTCCAGCTCATGTGGGCCTTGATAAAACTGTAGGCGGAGATGGCAAATCCACACATGGCAATAATGGCCATAACACCGATATATCTGAATGAGTCACGGTAGAATTTAAACCCTGAAGGCTTGGGGAACATCATTGAGCGCAAAAGTGCACCCTTTGTAGTAGAGAAACCAGTACGAACTGCCATAGCAAGTGCAACCTCGAAATCATCACCCTGATGAGAAGCCGCTGGTTTACGAACCCGGATGATTTTTGTACCGGCATAAAGAAAATTTTTTGAGATACCATTGGGGCCATAGTTGACCAGTCTATCCAGTTGTTTATCGTCGGCAGGTACTTTAGACACCGGCACTGATTCACCGGTCAGGATAGATTCGTTAACAATACAATCACCACTCAATAAAACAGAGTCGCAAGGCAAACAGTTTAGGGCAGGATCACTTAGTTCGTATACGTCGCCAGGAACCAGTTCGCTTGAATCAATTGTGTTCCAAAATCCTGATCGTTGGACTCTAATCTCTGTTTCTTGAGATGCAATCTCACTAAGCCGTTCAAATGTTTTGCGAGTGGCTACTAATGCTTCAGCAACGCTAAATATAGACACAATAAAGATGGCCGTAGCATAGTACATGTAGTCGTCAAAGGCCCACAAGATGATTGAGAAAACTTGGAAAATATAAAAAGGGTGCAAGACTTCGTCGACAAGGAGTTTACGCATTGATGGTTGTCTAATTTCCAGGATATTACGACCAAACACCAGCTCACGCTGTGCTTGGATCTCGGTATTGAGGCCCTCAAGAGCACTATCTACCGAAGTCCAAGAAGAAGCAGCCCAGTCGGAATTGGTCATAAACAAATCAGTTACCGGGTTGTAAATAAATTTGATGTACCGATAAGTAACATGTTTAAGATATGGCACGTTGGGGTCCTTATCGATATATGGGGCATCTTCACTTTGATCAACAGGACAAATAACATCGGGGTTACCAGTATTGAAGATTGTACTAAGAGGATAGTTGTAACGGGCAGTATCCACGTCCAAAACTTCGAGCTCACCCCATTGATTCTCAATCACCATCAAGTCACTATTACCGAGGGGACATTCTTGAGCAATTAAAGCAATTCTCCATCTTGGAAACCACCGCAATAAAAGAAACCCAATTCCACCCGTTAAGCAGCAAAACAAGTAGTAGACGTATATTCTCAGCGTACTTTTTTTGTAGCCTGCACACACAATACGCATATCCTCTTCACTGATATAATAGCGCTGAAATTGACGCAAACCATTATAACTAAACTCCTCCTCTGCAAGTAAGGGTTCATCTGCACTACTGCCATCGTAATAATCGTATTGAGGATGGTGATTGTGCTCCTCGACTGCGATATCCATCTCCTCTTCCTCATCGTCGTCACCGGCAACAGTCGAAGATCCTTCAGCTTGTCGTAATTCTTCTCGAGAAAAATATTGAAATGAACCAAAAGAGTCTCTTCTTGAGCTATCATTATCATTAACGCTGAAACTCGAATGTCTGCTCTCACCAGAATCCCTTCGAGAGTAACGGCGATGAGCCATGGGATTATGGTGATAACTTGAATACGACGAAGGGATTAAATCATGCGTAGGACCGCTGAAAATTTCATCTTCAGCGGGCTCTGCGTAGTACTCGTCGGGCATTACTAAGATCTTCTTTTCGTCTACCTGCCTGATAAGGAAAGAAACATTAGTTGCTTGAAAAATCGATACCGGTATAGAGGAAATAGTTAGCTAGTCTTCAACATTTATGTACACAATCCTTGAACTATAATTTAATACTATATCTTATAGACGGGCAAGGTTCCTTCTGCGGCGGTAAAAGTACCACATGTGAGCACGCTCGTGCATCTCCAATCCAAACGGCGAGATAACTTCACTTTGGTTGGGGCGAGCAACAGGGTCACGCAAGTAAACGGCGTGGCAAGTATCGAAATCGACCTCAATGTGATGGGGCAGCACCGCCATGGGAGCAATAAACTGGCGAGGAGTCCAAGGAGTGAACCACCGCTTTGAAGGGTCACTGAGGCCGTACAATTTACCGCTCGTGGACCACGGCAAAGCAATCTTCAAGTTGGCAATATCTTCTTGAGACAAATCAGCCGCCACTTCTTGGACTTTTTCGGGCAACCGCTCGACCCAGCTCGCGTCGTAAGGAGCAGGGGCATCGGCATCGATCATTCGGCCATGATACTGTTCACGCAATTCAAGGCGAGTATCCTTGATAACCTCATCCACTAGGCGCACAACATTGGGGCGAGACGCGGGGTTACCGTTGTTGTACTTCGCTACGATAGCTTCAGCTTGATCACTAGAGTATGCACCATCGACACGAGAAGCCTTTTGGGAATCAGGCAATGGGTCGACAGGGCTGTTATCAGCATCCACATCCTCTTGAGCAGTAGTAGGGTCGGCAGGACCATCTACCTCACTGGCCTTTTTGCTATCGGGGAGAGGGTCGACAGGACTGTTATCAGCATCCACATCCTCTTGAGCAGCGGTAGGGTCGGCAGGGCCATCTACCTCACTGGCCTTTTTGCTATCGGGGAGAGGGTCAACAGGGCTGTTATCAGCATCTACATCTTCCTGAGCAGTAGTAGGATCAACAGGACCGCTCGATCCACTAGCCTTTTTGCTATCGGGAAGGGGGTCTTCAGGAGAGTTGTCGGCACCGACGTGTTCTTCAGAATCGGTAGGGGCAGTAGGGCGGGTGGGTCCACCAGCCTTTTTGCTGTCGGGAAGGGGATCTTCAGGGGAGTTGTCGGCACCTACGTGTTCCTCTGAATCGGTAGGGGCAGTAGGGCGGGTGGATCCACTAGCCTTTTTGCTATCAGGAAGGGGATCTTCAGGGGAGTTGTCAGCGCCTACGTGTTCTTCAGAATCGGTAGGGGCAGTAGGGCGGGTGGATCCACTAGCCTTTTTGCTATCAGGAAGGGGATCTTCAGGGGAGTTGTCGGCGCCTACATGTTCCTGAGCATCAGTTGGGGCGGCTGGGCCGTCACTGCCAGCAGTGGCAATAGAAAATTGCTCGCCTTTTACTAAATTAAGAACCTGTTGTACTTTACCCTTGACAATGTCGGAACCAGTCTTGAAGTTGCCCGTCAGGACTTGCTCAAGCACAGGAGAAAACTTGAGGTTCATGAGCTTCTCATTCATTTCACTCTTGAGAGCAGAGTTGTGAGCATCAGCACGACGTTGCTTCTTTGCTGTGTACTTTTGGTTAAACACGTTATGGCGGTGTCTAAGTCCTTCACGCTTGATCCACATTTTCTCGGGGTTGGAGCGGCATTTATCAAGATGCTGGTTGTATTTACGAATAATGCGGTTGGTGAGCTCAATACTTTGCTCAGTACTGGGCTTTGTACGACCCATGGCTTCAAGTACTCGGTTAGGGTCAACAGAAAACACATCACCGGCATTCAGCTGGTAGCTTGGAGATGAAATCTTGATACCATTGACCCGCACAGCTCCACCAACAATAAATTGAGCCGCTTGACGGACACTAGAGGCGAAAAGAGACCGGAAAACGGCAAAATCAAGACGGCGCTCAAGAGCGGTAAAAGTTTGCATTGCGTGTGGGACTTCGCCAGTATTTTGCGAGCGCTGCTGCAGGGGGCTCACGCTGGTATTTTCAGGCTTGAATACGTTGCGGAACTGCGTCTCAGTGAGATGTTCACCATGATATGAGCGGGTTTCCTGCTTTGCAAAGAAGACCTGACGGTACTGGGTGTTGCGGTTTGCATTTTTCTGCCAAGTAGCAGCGTTATATATGTTTGTCTTGTTGAAAGACGGACGAATACGCTTGCGTACTAGCGAATAAGTAACTCCACTACGACGGGGCATGAAAACTTGCTCTTAGTCATGGGCCTTCCCCGTAACCGACCTTGATGGTCACGTGTCACACTGGTGGGCAACTACTTAGAGAAAATGAACTCTACGAATAGGGAGAAAATTGCTGCTAAGATTCTAATTGCGCCGAGCAGTGCGAGTAATGATAATCTATGTAATTAATCCAATCGAGTGTAGTCTTCTTGACCAATTGTTTCGATCCAATTGTCTATCACTAGAGCAATGCATATATGCATATGTTTAATGCAGCAGATAAATGGGAGTGCATACAGAACCTACCCCAGTGCGTTCAGCAAAGCTTGTCGTCCCACAAAATCACTTGTCGAGCTCTAAACTTATTTTTTAATGCAAATGCTTGTGATGATCTGCATAGTATCTAGCATAACTGCGTAACTGCGGCTTTTTTGCATACTACATTTTGAATAGCTTATGCATCCTAATCTAGCATAGTAACCATTCACCGGGTGAATTGGTTGGTTTTTTGTAGAGCTCCCTCTTGGATACATTGAACAATATGCTAATATCACAAACTAGTAATGAAATAGAGCGACCAAATGCTCGTTCCAATCCGGGTTCATTTATATTGATACAAAATAAGTCTATATCCGATAAATTGAGAATTTTGATAGAGCTAGTGCTAGCATCTGGTGAATCGATTTTTGCAGCTCCATCATGGCTCCTCTACTTGTCCATTTATGTCGTATTCTTAACTGCCTATCGGTTTCTTTATCGAGACTCTGTGCCACGATTTGCACCCTATATCCAGTCTACTGTCTTGTACCCCATACAGCTCACGGTTTATTTATGGCTGGGGCTAAATCTACTCGCTCTTAGTGCCTTTTTTCGGGTGTTTTTGCTCTACACATCTCCAATCGGGGATGCACCAGCGCGGATTTTCTGTTTGCCACCTTCTCCATCGGATTTGAGTGTCAATTCTTCGCTCTTGCGGCTTTTAGTCTGTTGTTGGAATACACCTCTACTATTCAAATCCAGAAACCAGCGCTTGGAGTTTGATGATGTGCCTGAACTCGAGGAGTCCATGACTTCCTATACCATTGCCAGCGAAAACTTTAGAGTGTTGTGGCCTTGGGTCCTGGCTCAACTAGTGTTGGGAATTTCAGGCGCCATTTTGACCGTACTGCCATCTTATTTTGTCAACTGTATCCTGCGCTACATTGAAGTCGACACAAGCGGCAACCCATATTGGTATGTGGCCGGTATTGGTGCCTCGATTGTACTGGCCGGCACGGTATCAACGCAGGGTGAATACTTTGGTATCAAACTCAGTAAAGCAATGGAAGCGAATCTTTTGGCAAAGGTGTATAAAAAGGCCTTGATGCTCAAATCAGGCGCGGGGACCGATTCCGGCGCTATAATTTCTTTGATTGTAGTTGATGTGTCCAAACTCGCATTTTATAGCGCGGAAATCCATTGCTTGATATCGAATCCCTTTGTTGTTATCGCAGGCATTTACTACTTGTACAATCTACTGGGTGTTTCTGCTTTTGCAGGCATCGGCGTTATGCTCCTGTCTTTTCCTCTCAACTGGACAATTGGATCACGCTTGGCCTCGTATGAAGACAAAATCGCTTCAGCCACTGATGAGCGTATCAACAAAACTAGCGAACTTCTCAACACCATTAGGGTTATCAAGTACTTTGCATGGGAAAACAAGTTTAGCAACTCCTTGCTCGAGACACGTGCTAAAGAGCTACGTTTAATCTGGAAAAAGCGTGTGATATATGCATTATCAGGATTCCTTCTTTTTTGTTTACCATTGGCCATCACCGCCGCCTCATTTGTTTGCTACGTCTTGGTAGAGGGAAAACCCATTTCTAGCTCTATTGCTTTTACTTCAATGGCTATCTTCAATATATTTCGCCATCCCTTGGATCAGCTGCTGCAGACGATTAATATTTATAAACAATTCGATGTGAGCCGAAAGCGCCTCCAAAAATTCCTGGCCAGCAAAGAAACTCCCAAACGCAAAGCTCTCAAACATGTTTCATCCAAATTTGGCTTTCAAAATGCTACGTTGATGTGGAGCGACTCTTCCGTTTGTCTCAAAAATGTCACAGCTGATTTCACGCCCGGGCTGAGTGTGATTGTTGGCCCGACCGGTTCGGGTAAGACAGCATTATTGCTTGGACTACTGGGTGAACTCACCGTCAAATCTGGTATAATCAACTCCCCGCCTTCTCTTAGTCGTTCAACTGCGACTATTGACTCTCATGGCTGCACAAACACAATAGCTTATTGCCCTCAACAAGCCTGGATAGTGAATGATACTATTAAAAATAACATTCTATTCGCTAGTTCATTTGATGCGTTGAGATATGAACAGGTTATCAGAGCCTGCGAATTGGAGAAAGATTTCAAGGATCTCAGCTATGGAGATGGCACTGTTGTCGGCATTCAGGGCATCAATCTCAGCGGTGGGCAAAAGCAGCGTATCTCATTAGCACGTGCTTTGTACTCGAATTCTCGTTACTTGCTGTTGGATGATTGCCTTAGTGCAGTGGATAGCCATACCGCCACTGCTATTTATGACTCTGCAATAACTGGACCTCTTACAATGAATCGCACCATTGTTTTGGTTTCTCATAACGTTGATCTGGTGATATCAAAGGCTCAAAGCGTTATTATTATGGAGCAGGGAGTAATAACTCATTCTGGTGCTCCAGATAAGCTTGCCTCGGAGGATGTATTAACTGCAATTGCGAAAACAAATGAAAAAAGCACAGATCCCAAGGTCGAAACTAACCACAAAGAGTCTGAAATACGCGACGAGGAGGGAAGAGCGGTCGGAAATGTTTCTATTGGAACCTATGTTCGATTTGTGAAAGCAGTAGGAAATTGCTGGTGGTGGATAATACTGGGAATTTCCTTTGCTGCTGTTATTCTCAGTGAATACGGTACAAATTACTGGCTCAAGGTCTGGGCAACCGCAGGAGATGATGCAGTAGCCAGCCATGGCCTGGGCTACTACGCGGGTATTTACGTCGCGGTATTTTGCGTATACGGTGCCCTTTGTGTGATGTTAGAGGTAGTTGCCGCAATAGGGTCTATTCACCTCTCCAAGACCGTTTACCGAGATACTCTTTGCGCAGTTTTGCACGCAAAGATGGAATTTTTTGATACAACCCCAATTGGGCAAGTGATCAATCGCTTGTCAAAGGATATCGGAGTTGCTGATAATAATATGGTGCCAAGTCTTAGAGTGCTGATCAGGTGTATTCTTGATGCTTTGGCGGTTGCAGCAGTCATTTCATACGCCCAACCCGCTTTTATATTGATAGCTATTCCCGTGGCAATGGTATACTACAAGCTTGGCCAAGTGTACTTGGTAGCGTCCCGCGAGTTGACGCGGCTCTCATCGGTTGCTAGATCACCTATTATTCACCAAGTGGAGGAAAGTATTGCTGGTGCTGTATCAATTCGTTCATATGGAGATGGCCCGCGCTATCGTGCTCAGTGTATGAATCTAGTGGATAAGTACACTAAAGTTGAGCTTAATCTTGAACGCAGTAATATGTGGCTCGCGTATTGGGGTAATTTCATCTCGTCTGTTGTGGTTGCCATCGCTTCTCTATTTGTATTGTGGAGGAGAGATGTCATCGGTCCTGGTTTAGCCGGTATCACGATGAGTTACTCAATGCTACTAAATGATTCTATCCACTGGAGTATACGCCTTTTTGGTATAGTTCAAGGTAATATGAATGCTATGGAAAGACTCGATGAATATAACCTGTTGGATCAGGAGCCGCCCTATGAAATTCCCGAGAGTAAAGCGCCCAGAACATGGCCATCAAAGGGTATTATACGTTTCAATAACGTTTCTCTTGGTTATAGGAGTGATTTACCACTTGTAATTGACCACATCAGCTTTGAGGTACAAGGGGGTGAGAAGGTTGGTATCGTTGGGCGCACCGGAGCAGGCAAGTCAACTTTAACGTCTGCACTTTTTAGATTTATTGATCCAATCAGTGGAACAATTGAAATTGACGGTATTGATACCTCCACACTTGGTCTTTACAACGTACGCAAGTCTATGGCAATAATTCCTCAAGATCCGACCTTGTTTAGGGGCTTGTTGCGAGATAATCTCGACATTGATAATGAGTATACTGATGCTGAGGTTGAGCAAGTCCTTGTACAACTTAACCTGCCATTTGGGCTCGATCATGAAATTTCAAGCGGGGGAAGTAACCTTAGCCAGGGCCAGCGTCAGATCGTATGTCTAGCGCGTGCGTTGTTGACCCGGCCAAAGATTCTGATTATGGATGAGGCAACTGCTTCGATAGATTATGAAACTGATGAGTTTATTCAAGCTACTATTAAGGCTAAATTGCAAGGAGTTACGGTATTGACTATTGCTCATCGAGTGAAAACAGTAATGGACTATGATAAAGTGATGGTACTTGAAAGAGGCAAGATAGTAGAATTTGCAAGCCCCAATCAGCTTTTGGATAACAAAACAAGGTTCCGGGATATGGCCATATCTAGTGGTATAGATATCTAGCAGTCACTATAGAGTAGAGTTGGGTAGTTGTCTATATTAATAAGCGGGGTCTAAAGGTTATAGTAATCTTCGCGGTCGGGGTTGCAAACATGACATTGGATATGGATGTGAAGCAAGAAGCTGACCTTTATAAGGCCATTTATCTTCATCGTCCGGCAGGAATTCACAAACATATGAATATGTTGTCCATAGCCTCTAAAGTAGAGCTTCCACCGAGCGATATCTGGCAGAAAATTGCAGAGATGTACAGACTAGATAAAGCCGATGCTTTAGGGCCAACAATCGACGTGGATATTGATTTTTATGGCTATATGCTACGACACTTTAATTCAGGTTTGGAAACACGTCAGTTGAGCGAACAAGACAGTGAAGATGATTCTGAAGGTGAAGATGTTGAACAAGACGTAGAACAAGACGAGTCCAGTGAAGACAGTGATGGAGACAAGCCAGAGCCTCGTAGATCAAGTAGATTGGCACGGAAGCCGGTACCAAAGAAGCAAGCCAAGACAAAAACAGCGACCCCCAAGGCCCCTGCACCATTGAAAAAGGAACCGGTAAAGGAACCACCAACAAAGAAATCCCTAAAAAGAACAGAGCCTGAGCCTAGTGATGACGAAGAACCAGGGCCTCGTACGAGGGCCAGGCAGCCTCCGGTGAAGAAGAAGCAAGCAGCATCAACAGCAGCAGCAGCAACAGTGAAGAAGCGGAAACGGTAACCGTCTCGAGCCATTGTCGTACTTTAAGGCAACTACCAAAAAAGTAATTATTTAACTATTTAGAGCATCATTTAATTTGCAACAATTCAACGTCAAAGATCAAAGTAGCGTTGGGAGGGATGAGGCCGGGGTAACCTTGAGGGCCGTAAGCATAATCGCCAGGGATAGTCAAGATGGCCTTCTCACCGAGAGACATCTTGGGTACTTCCTCGTCCCAGCCTCTAATTACACGGCCGACACCAATTGCAGTCTCGAAAGGACGACCACGGTCGCGGGACGAGTCGAACTTGGTACCATTCTCGAGGGTACCAGTGTAGTGGATAGCGACGGTGTCACCTTTCTTGGGGAAAGTCTTGCCGTCTCCAGCAGAAACAACTTGTTTAGTAGCAGGCATATTGTGGACTTTTGGATGACGAGAAACCACCGATTATATTCTGATCTCGCTGACGTAATATGACGTCACGCCGCAGCTTTGCTAGTGGGCCCTACTCGATTGCAGTGGCGCTCATAAAAAGGTGTAATGACTTGAATGGAAAATGAAATTTAGCAATCTATAGCCGATTTAAAATGGTATGGTGGCTGTAAAATGATGCGGGTGGCGACAGTGGCTAGAACAACTTGGTGCACTGGCTGCATAGATTTCATGGAGGGTGCCAGGTGTGAAAAGTTACTGACTGGGGTGGATTCCCTCGATATTTGGGCCGAGGATGCGTCTAGCTGTATCAATTGAGTTGGATAAATGTATGTTATTCTTTCATCATTGCGTATCTGCGACTATGACTGGCCCATCAACAAGAGTGGGGTAGACGAGTTCCCCAAATAGCTGGAGCAGCATTTAAAATGACAATAAGCAAGCCTGAATACTGGCGAAAACGCTAAAGTTTTGAAAACAGTACTCAGAACTGCGGACAGAGTACTTAGAGGGGCTATGCGACGAAGGTGGTTTATTGCCCTCTATGTAGGCTGGTATGGTAACACCGTTGAGCTCAAGACAGGGACAATTGCCACTAGCCTTATGCATGAAGGCGAGCTTGAAGATGGTGCTTGGCAATTTGCTCGATATGGAGATAAACGATGTGCCCCTATCGGTTGAACGAGCGGGCGTGATGATCATGCCTGTGAATAACCAAAGAAAAGTAAAGAAATATTCACATATTAAATGTATAAATCGAGTATAAGCCAATGAAGGCCATGCTTGTTCTTTTTACTGCTTTATCTAAACTGCCATAATTTGTGTTGAGTATCTGCAAACCTCAATGCACGTGCCATGCAGTCACAAGATTTGAATTTTCCGAAACCCTGACGGCCAACTCCAATATAGACGACCGAAAGTATACATATAATGCCAAAAATATATGAAAAGAAGGAATATCTAAAACTATTGCGTTAAAAGATGACCGGTTTGCCTATCAAGAGATCGATGGCGTCACCCTGGGGAAGCCATAATGTATGATCAAATGAATTGCACCATAATTATGAAAATTTCGAGCACGCATGAGAAGCACGTAACTACTTCTCGCATACGATCTATATAAAGATACATGATAAGAGGAGCTCATGAGTACAACACTATACTATGACCTTCACTGAATGGTTCAAACCAAAAGAGGCAAATTCGAGCCGAGTGGAAGAAACTCAGGGACAAACTACTCCATCAGACACAGAGGAAGGATATGATCCTAGCAGTAAGAAGAATGTTGGTGTAGTGACCATTGATACGATGGGGACAGATACATCTACCGGCACTGTATGGGAAGATGGCGAAGCGCCTCATAAGTTTGATGACCCTGCGGTTGCAAGCTACTATAAAGAACAGTATGAACTTGCCAAATACGAAGGCAGAGCATATTTTGACCCTAAATTCCGGTGGACTCGTAAGGAAGAGAAGCGACTTGTGCGTAAAACTGAACTGCTGGCAACTGGATGGGCTTTTTTAATGTTTGTTGCATTGGATATTGATCGGTCCAATATAGGTAATGCTGTGTCTGACAATATGCTGAAAGACCTGAAGCTTACCACTAATGACTATAATCTTGGCTCCACTTTAAACTTGGTTGCGTTTTTGGCTGCTGAAATCCCTTCTCAGTTGGTCTCCAAAAAGCTTGGCCCTGACGTTTGGATTCCGATTCAGATGTGCCTTTGGTCTCTAGTAGCTATCTTCCAGTGCTTTATGCAGAACAGAGCTGGGTTCCTTGTTTGTCGTATTTTGTTGGGTGCTTTGGAAGGTGGATTCATCCCTGACGTTATTCTTTGGCTTTCTTACTTTTACACTGGAGCTGAACTATCTGTTCGGATAGGCTACTTTTATGTTGCCAATCCACTCACTGGCGCATTTAGTGCGTTACTTGCCTACGGAATTTTCCATTTGGACGGCTACAACGGCTGGCAAGGCTGGAGATATTTATTTTTGATCGAAGGGGCTATTACTTTGTTGTTTGGAATTATGGCATTTTTCATGATGCCACCGTCTGCTGTGCAAACCAGAACAAGGTATAGACCCAAGGGCTGGTATACCGATAGAGAAGAGAAAATTATGGTTAACAGAGTATTGAGAGATGATCCTTCTAAGGGCCTGATGCACAACCGTGAAGCTCTCACATTCCGTCACATTTGGAACTCCCTCAAAGATTATAATCTGTGGCCCATCGTTTTAACCCGAATTTTTGCAGATTTGCCTCAGACTCCAATTGGACAATACCTGACTATTATTCTCAGAGAAATGGGATTTTCCACACTGCACACTAACTTGCTGCTGATTCCTAAATGCATTGGTTCCATTATCACTAATGTGGCCTTTTGCCACCTGTCTACTCGACTCGGAGAACATGGCTGGATTATAACCTTTAGTACCTTTTGGGTTGCAGTCTGCATCGGTGTTATGAAGTTCTGGCCCGAGTTCCTGGTGAATCACTGGGGAAGTTACGCTCTTTTGACGGTAATGTTATCTTATCCGTTTGCAGCATCTTTAACCGTTTCATGGTCCTCTACCAACTCAAATAGCGTAGCAACTCGCACCGTGTCTGCGTCTACTGTAAACGTCGGAGCTCAGTTTGCCGGCATTGTTGGCTCGAATATATTTCGTAAAGACGATGCACCAAGATATCATAGGGGTATTACCCAATGTTTTGCTCTTTCAGTGGTTGCTATCGCGGTGTCTGTATTGACTCGGTACTACTACTACTTCACCAATAAGCGCCGTGACGCCATCTGGGGCCAAATGACGCCAGAAGAACGACTGGACTACATTCAAAATACTACTGATCAAGGTAGTAAACGGATTGATTTTAGATTTGCTACTTGATATATATATATATATATATATATATATAGAAAGCTTGAGTAGAATAGAGCAGAAATATGACTCTCCACGCGGAATCTGGTAATTTTCACAACTCACAAGTCCATCGGTTATGAGCACATGCAGCGGCTATATTCGAATTACTAGGGAAAAAGGCAGAAGAAAATTGATTGAGGCTATTTCATCACATGCCCTGTAGATAAATTAGTCTTTAAAGTCTATATAAGCATGCTATTGTGAAA
Organism: Wickerhamiella vanderwaltii; assembly: GCA_030582415.1. Lineage (NCBI taxonomy): Eukaryota > Fungi > Ascomycota > Dipodascomycetes > Dipodascales > Trichomonascaceae > Wickerhamiella > Wickerhamiella vanderwaltii. The sequence continues at coordinate 148,136 of JAKTWR010000006.1, read as the reverse complement.
AAAGCGGGTGCAGCTGCACGTATAGAGATCACGTGCAGAGAGGTGACAGGTCACGTGAACTTAGGCACACATGTGTGCATACATATGCATCTGCAACGCCCTGACGACGGTGAGCTAATGGCGAAAGAAATTGAGGATATCACGCGATATGCCGAGAATGTATGCATACTGATGAGCAGTTGGATGATTGATAGGTAACATGTACTTGCCAATGCATTTAACATCATCTGATTACAGTTGCCATTGCCCCTATAGTATATTAATATAGAAACAAAAAAGTCAAAGTATGCCTTTCAGAGATATGTGGTTACTATCATCTTTGCCAAGCATCGCTAATGCATCGTGTTTAATGGGCTGGCGCGTTGAATGAATAAATTTATCCTGCAGGTTGCAAATCACTATAAATTAAAGCGACATCCCCCTGGTATCCATAAGAATGGGGTTATTAGAGAAAGCTTCGACTAAAATAAGCCAATGGAAGACCATTAATCCGACGAATGATAGAACTCCCGAAGTTGAAGCCTTTGAGAACTCAGGTGCAGTCACGGTGGCGACTACGGGTAGCCTCGATCCAGACTATGATCCCACAAATAAAAAGAATCCTGGTGCCATCACAATAGGGACACTGCAGACAGTGTATGACAGCGATAATTTGCAAGATACAGAGAAACACGTACCCGACGGATATAAACCCCATATTTTTGAAGATCCAAAGGTCGCCGATTACTACCAGAACCTTTACAACGAAGTAAACTATGAGGGAAAAGATTATTTTGACCCCAGTTTTAACTGGACTGTGAAGGAGGAGAAAAAATTAGTCCGCAAGACTGAGTGGCGTGTGATGGTCTGGGCATTCATTATGTTTTTTGCCCTCGATGTCGACAGATTTAATCTTCAGAATGCTGTTGCTGGCTCCTTATTCAAAGATGTCCATATCACCCAAGATGATTATAACCTGGGCAATACCATTAACTCCGTGTGTTTTCTTGCCGCAGAGATTCCTTCACAGCTTATCTCGAAGAAGTTGGGTCCTGATGTATGGATTCCCATTCAAATGGTCGCGTGGTCGCTTGTTTCTATCTTTCAGAGTTTTATCAAGAACAAGTCTGGGTTCTTAGCTACGCGCGCTTTAATTGGAGCACTTGAAGGTGGGTTTATTCCTGATGTTACATTGTGGATGTCTTATTTTTATACTGGCAAAGAGCTTTCGGTTCGTATGGGTTATTTTTATATGGCAAACTCTGCTACACAAGCGGTTTCTGGTTTACTAGCGTTTGGTATCCAACATCTTAATGGTAGAGGAGGCTGGGCTGGTTGGCGATACATTTTCATGATTGAAGGTCTCTTAACTTTAGTTATTGGAATTGCGTCGTTTTTCGCCATGCCTCCTTCAGTAGTACAGACCCGTGCTCGCTGGCGGCCAAATGGGTGGTATACGCCCCGTGAAGAGAAGATTATGGTAAATCGCATTCTCCGGGATGATCCATCAAAGGGAGATATGAATAATAGAGAGGCTATTACCCCAAGGCTAATCTTCAAGAGTATATTGGACTGGCACATGTGGCCAATCTACTGGGCCCGGCTCTTTCAAGATATCGCTGGCCTTTCAATTTCCCGATATATGGCCATTATCCTCAAGAGTATGAAATTTTCGACTCTTAATATTGATCTTTTGCTCATTCCTTCGAATATTGGTACTATAATCACTATGCTTGCAAATGTATATCTTTGCCAATACACAGGCTCACATTCACTTGCAATGTTGATTACTGCCATATGGCTGACACCATGCCTGGCAGCTATGAGATGGTGGAAAGGGTTCCAGGTTCATAAATGGGGAAGCTACGCCCTCCTGGTCACTACTCTTTCGTATCCTCCTCCACAGCCCATCACATCATCTTGGGTATCGGCAAACGCCAATAGTGTCCGAACCCGCACAATTGCAGCGGCTATTCTTAATGTACACAGTCAAGCAGCTGCAATTATTGGTTCCAATATGCTTCGGGCAGACGATGCTCCAAAGTACCATAGGGCAAGTGCACAACTATTTGCGATTGCTCTTGCTAGTGGAGTTTTGGTTGGATTGACAAGAATATTTTATTGGTATGTCAACAAAAAGAGGCAAGCTGAGTGGGATGCACTTAACACTGCTCAACAGGTCGAGTACTTGGAGCATAATAGAAACGGTGGTAACAAGCGTCTTGATTTCAGGTTTGTTAGTTAGATGATGGATGGTTTATATTGAATAATAGGTTATGTTAAAGATCTAAATCATAGATGGTAGTGGTCAGAGTTATGACCTTTTGGGTATCGGTGTGGTGGCGCTTCTTCGCCCATTAACTTGCCTGGGAAACGTCAGTTGCTCATTCCCGTTGATAGGGCATATACTTTGTTATTAATTTGTAGTTGCGTATTTTATTTGTGGGCACCCTACGGCAGTACATCAAGGCGACGGCCAATGCTTTCCACGACGCGTTTGAGGAGCACCAATTGAGAGCACACCAAGACCAAGATTAGCGTAGTTCTAAACACGACACAAAGAGACAACCTTCCAACCGTACGAATGATTGCTTTTTTTTTTTTTTTTTTTCTCATTTATTTCTTTCCTCAATGCTATTTTTTTTTCCTAGTAATTTTACAAAAACCCTTTTTTTTTATAATTAACGCGACTGTGCATTATCAAACAGGACAAGCCATTGACAACACCCCCCTGACCTGGCCTCCGTGGCGGTCTACCCCTTGCCTTTACGTCATGGAACCAAAAAGACGCAGCCGGTCACGTATTCCTAGCTGGGCGCCATTATTTGCCTGCGTCGTAGCGGGATATACGATTTTCTACTTGCTACTGAGCAGGTCATTGCCTTCTCCTCAAATTGGATTTGCTGAGCCTGCCGACTCTGATTTGCATGGCAAGATCAAAATCCACAACATGAACGCGTTGCGCCCAGAGGATCCTGCTTATCGTAAAGACGAACAAAAGGTACTTATTTTGAGTCCCATGTCCAAGTTCTACCCCGAGTACTGGAAGAACGTGTTGGACCTTAGCTATGATCATCAGCTGATTGACCTCGGGTTCATTGTCCCCAATAATGAGCATGGCGACCAAGTCTTGCAAGATTTGGTGCCCGCTATTAAGAAAGCTCAATCTGGTCCTGATCCATTCCGGGAAGTACACGTACTTCGTCAAGATACCGACAGCCCTGCCAGCTTTGACGAAAAGGATCGCCACGCGCTTGCCAATCAAAAAGAGCGCCGCAAACAACAAGCATTAGCTCGCAATTCATTACTTTTTACTACGATGCAATCAGATACTGCATGGGTGTTTTGGCTTGATGCCGATATTGTCGAGACCCCTCGGACTATAATCCAGGATATGATCAAAAAGGATAAGGATGTATTGGTTGCTAATTGTTATCAACGGTACAAGGAAAACAATGAAGATAAAATCCGGCCCTATGACTATAATTCCTGGATTGATAGTGACAAGGCTCAGGAGATGGGTAACTCGATGGACAAGGACGATATCTTGCTTGAAGGATACGCCGAGATGGCAACTTATAGATCGTTGATGGCCTATCAGTATTCTGCCAATGGAAGCCCCGATCTTACCATTGAGCTCGACGGTGTTGGAGGCACCTCGCTTATGGTCAGGGCCGATGTGCACCGCGATGGTGCTATGTTCCCTCCATTTGCATTCTATCACTTGATTGAGACTGAAGGATTTGCAAAGATGGCCAAACGGTTAAACTATAAGGTTTGGGGTCTGCCCAACTATTTGGTATATCACTATAATGAGTGAGATGTAATTAAATATATTAGAGTCACTATGAATGTGTGGACCGAGTCGTCACTACATTGACTATCAGCTACTCTACATACTCAAACATAATACACTACGCAGTTCAGACTAGAAGTTAAAATCAATTGGCTGGCGAACCAACCATAACATAAGAGGTACCAGATAAATGTAAAATGGTCATCACTACTGCTGGTTAAACAAGTGAAAATTTACAAACCTATATAGTAGGCCGACGCTGACTAAGAAAAAAGCCCTAATAAAGCAGAGTTGCCCTCTACAATCTCTTCAACCTAACAAATGGTTGTATGATGAACAAAATTATACAGTTATCCCTATCTGAAAGATAACGTGTTGAGAATTTGTAACTGAAACTATCAAGTTAGGTATTAATAGCATAGGATGAATGTATAAATAGTGTGTGTATAAATTATAAAAAAAAAATGTCACCGCTAACATGACGAATCCATCAAATGGGTCCAAGTTATATATTACGTTTCTAGATAAATATTTTGTCTCTGGTTGTGCAGCGACAGGCCAGTTTATTTTCGGGTTGGTCATACGCTAAGACTTTCTGCAAAAACTTCGGGCAATTCGTCCAGGTTCTGGCTTGAATCGCTCGGGTCGCTTTGCTTGCGGTCTTTGACCTCCTCTGTTGATCCGTCAAACGAATCTTCATCAACAGACCTGCGCTCACCGCCGATTGGCATCACTTTGATCTCTGGGCGGTCCGATCGGCCAAATGATGCTCTATGAAACCGCGGGGTCGCCCATAGGTCGGTACTTTCTGGCCGGGCAGACGTGCTCCAGTGTCTAGAATTTCTTCGCTCCCGTTCTTGGGGCGTCAACAGTTCACTTAGCGTTGATGGCACCAAATCCTCCTCATAACCATCGTCTTCATCGTCGGTGACAGCACTGCCTTCAAATGCCATGGGATTCTTGGGCCGGTCGGCCCAGATAGCGGCTGCTTTGGAGGTGCCAGTCGAACCACTACGGCTCGGGAATAATGACGACTCGAAATGAAAGCTACCTGCTCTAGACGATCCAGTAGTCGATGGTCGGCTAATGAGGTTACTCAACGGAGTACCCAGTGGGGATCCAACGATTGATGCGGGGGGAGAAAATGGTGCGGTGCCATTGGAACCCACTAAGCTCGTATTAGCGGCCGCAGAGGCACCGTTGGCCGCAGACACCCCTAATGCGCTCGGGGTCGGCGGGGTCAGCGCTTGCCCGCTGCTAGATGATACGGGGCCAGGTGCAGATAGTGTGGCGGAATTGGGCGGCGCCGCACTAGAGGCCGGCACCGAGTCCCTCTTCTTCTTATCCTTGGACACCCTACGGCCATCAGGGGTTATATGGGCAAGGGCGCATTTATTTCCAAATTTGCAATTGCCCTTTTGGAAGTACTTGCACACCGTCTGGGAGCTGGAATCTTGGACGTGACTGAATGGGCAATTCTCGCCCGCTTGGCACACTCCTTGCCGATAGAACTTGCAGGGCACGTGTGAGACATTTTTAGAATCTTTCCCCGTGGAATTTGACCCGCTGGATCGCCGGGGGTTACGCTGTTTATCCATCGAATTGACAACAAAGACGGATGGGTTCTACGTGGTGTGGGGGGGTTGGGCCAACTGGGGCTATGGACGAGGGAGGATGATGTCAGTTATCGCTGACTAACGCAACAACCCAGGGAAAGGGATCCTGCTTCTTGTACATATTTAGCTTGTCGCTAAAAAAGCTCTAAAAAAACTGCCGTAAAAAGTTGTTGAAAAAACAAACAAACAAACAAACTATAATTTAGTCTCATAAAACTTTAAATCTTTGAAAAATCCATCAAACATCTCATGGTACGCAACGCGTCTCCACCATTCCATTAAATGCGGGTGCGACTCTCTCCATTCATTGTCGAGGAACCACTCAAATCCACGCAGAAAGAATGTGCATGCATATAGATCCGCCACAGTTAGCTTATCCCCTACAAGGTAGCGGTTTGCGGCAAAGTACTTGTCGAGATACTCGCTGTGCTTGAGCACTTGGTTTAGAGATTGATCATGCAGGGCTTGATCAAAGTCTCTTCTACCAGCCTTCATGGTGAAAACAGTCGATATGGGGCTCATAATATCATAGTTGAATTTACACATCCATTGCAAGATTTGACTCCGATCAACCAACCCGCTATCACCCAGTAACCCTCCTTTGTCGGGAACTATCTCTACAAGGGCCAACACAATAGGAATACTTTCTTCCTGTAAAGTTCCATCCTTCCATTGCATGCAAGGAACCTTGTGATGACTGAACTTTGACGGATAGATGCTGTCGGGGGGTGACAACTCTATCGGCAACTTGAAATAATTGACAAGAGCTCGAGGAAGAATACAACGAGTCCTGATCGCTTCTTTAGCCACTTTTTCCAAATACAGTTTGGCCAGCATTGAATATTTCCCGAGGAATTGATGGGTTGTCGGGCGGGTTAGCGAACCTGGTTTCAAAATCGGGGTACTTCGACAGGGTAACTTTGTTAGCCGCTGAGGGATGTGTACCTTGGTTAAAATCTCAGAGTTTGAGTTATTGTTGTTGCTATTTATCTAAAATTTATTCTCAATCCTATTTGCCAAATCCCTAGTGAATTTTTCCCTAAAGCCCAAAGAAAGGGGTCTTTGCATTGAACAGACTCGTCATGTACGTTAAGGAACTGTACGTCCATCCCGTTAAATCATTAGGTGCAATCAAAGTGCCCAAAGTGACTATCGATGCTCATGGCATTCAACATGACCGAGTCTATATGGTGGCATTGAAGGTCGACAAAGGCAGGCACAAAATGATCACTCAACGAGAGTTTTCCGAGATGGCACTCATTGATTGCACATTGGGATCCAACTGCGTCTACCTGAAGCATCGGCACTCAAATATAAGTTTGAGATTACCATTGGGCCCTCATATTGCTGAGATTGCCACTGCTTGCCCGAAATCTCTAGTGTCGATCTGGGATTACGACGCAGAGGTCTATGATGTCGGTCAAGTCACAGGGTTTAAACAGTTCTGGAAGTCCACTTTTAATGATCCCAGGTTTGTCGACGTTACGCTGGTCGTACCCGTCCCCACTGGACGCCGTAACCTCGATACCCTTACTCCAGAGAGCCATGTAGAACTACTGGGTCGTAAGATAGAGAGCTCGTTCCAGGACCTTTACCCGGGCCATCTTTGTGCTACTGCTAGTTTAAAAGAACTCAATGACCGTCTTGCCGAGGAGTCGGGGGGAAAAGCACCCCCAGTATCTGCTATCAACTTTAGGCCAAATATCCTCGTGGAGACAGAAGAACCCTATGAAGAAGATTTCTGGGACTCGTTTAAAACTGGCGATATCACTTGGTATACTGCTCAGTTGACTCCAAGATGCCCAATCCCTACTATTAATGTCAAGACTGGTGAGCGGTCCAAGATTCATCAACCTACAAAAACAATGGCGAAATATCGTAAACGACTCGAGCCACGGGAACCAGGCTATCCCGCATTTGGAACATCTATTTCAAACAAGGAAATCATGGGCACGATTCGTGTTGGGGACCCAGTTGTTGTACTTGAAACTACTGCTCGCTACTAACATATCACATTTGTTATTTTTATAGTCCCTCCCTCCCCTTTATTATCTCACATACTTATGAATGCTATTAAATATATTGAAAACAAGCTGACGTTTACTCGCCAACCCCTGCCAATTCCATCTCCTCACCAAGTGCTAGTTAAAGTAGTGGCATTCGGTATCAACCGCACGGATATCCAGCAACTTGCCGCTCCTATGGATATAGCCCCTGGCGTAGAGTTTAGTGGGGTTATACACACAACAGGCTCGTTGGTTGCCGGGTTCACAAGTGGAGATCAGGTTTGTGGATTTGTGTACTATGGGGCATACGCCGAGTACGTGGCGTGTTCTCCGACTCATTTGATCAAGCTTCGGCCTGCAATCTCTTTAATTGAAGCTGCTGCTATTCCCATGAGCTGGTTTTCTTGTTTAGACGCCTTGAAATATGCCGGTACGTTCAAGAAACGCGACAAGGTGCTCGTTCACATTGGAAAATGCTCAGATTTGGGGCTTGCCTTTGTTCAGCTGGCCCAAACAATTGGCTGTAGAAGAGTATTTGCAGTGTGCCCTAATGCAGAAACTGCAGCATTTATCCAGAAGCACTTGGTGTTTGCTGAATCGCTTCCTGACGAGGTGGTTGCCATCAATATCACCACCCAAAACTGGGTCAAGGTTGTGCAAAAATATGATCCTCGAGGTATTCAACTTGTGGTTAGTGAAGTCCAAGGGTTATTTGACGAGAATGTGTCGGTTCTGGGCTTTGGAGGCACTGTAGTGTACCAGACGCCAACAACTCGAGTAGATGGGGACTTGACTGGGGCACTCAACAAGCATATCAAGGTGCACAGCGTGAATATAAGAAGCCAGTCGCCTGCGCATATTGATGAGCTATGTGGATTCACCAAGGAACGCATCATGGATCGGTTTGAGAATCGAAAGCTACAGGTTTGCATTGACCAGGTGATGGATTGGAAGCAGATTGAGCGGGCTCATGATGTGTTTGACAATAGTGTGGGCAAGATAGTTTGTCGTGTCGGAACTGAGCCGCGTGAGAATAGAAAGGCACAAGTTGGCTCTTTCGCCTAGTTAGTAGTACTATAGATACACCAGATAGATATCTACGGTTTACATTAAAAAAAGAAATCGTCATAAGTCATGCAATATATCATATTGTTTTTGCCAATATCAGCCATATATATCGGCATCAACCGTCAAACCGGACGGTCCCCTGCCCGTCGTTTCTCCACTTCAATATAATACCCGACCAATTGCCGATATCCCAGCTTCTCGCCACTACGAACTAAATTTGCGGCATCAACATTCAAAGGAGAATCAGGTTCTGGGTCCGATAGCATGGCTTGAACAGCAAGGATAGCACTTGCAATGCCCCATGCCGGAGTCCACTGCGATTTGAGGACATCAATACATACTTCACCTGTTTTCAGGTCAATATTTGGATGGCAAATCCGGGTATCAAAATGCATTTTAGGAGGTTCCAGTGGATAGGCCTCGGGGATATCGATAATGACCTTCCAAGTGCCATGCTCATAGGGAGTAGCAGGAGGGCCCTTGAGAATGGCAATCCACTTGAACAGGTTTTGTTCGTTGATTGGACCGAGCCATTCACATGCGGGGCTCGGGGATTTACTCAAATTCGATAGTTCCTTGAGGAGTCGTTTACTCATAATAATGACAACTCGGGTGGTTTCGCAGAAAGATTTACAACTATTTCAAGAATCAGACACTTATGCTGAACTAGTTGAATTCATGGAAACACTCGCCACGAGCGCAAAAGACCAGGATTTGCGGCCGTCTACCAGCCCTCGGGCTATTGCCGTTGAACAGGTGATTGGCAACGTCAACAAAACTGTCGACGAGTTCCCATCAAAGGAGCAATCTTCTCGGTTTGGTAAACCGGAATTTGGCGATTTCTATGAGCACGTTGCTTCCCATGCACCTCAATGGCTTGAAACTCTGGGGGTCGACAGCCCCGAAGTCGCTCACTATTTTATCGAATGCTGGGGTAATCGTAGACGTATTGACTATGGAAGTGGCCATGAGCTCAATTTTATATGCTTTTTATTCTGTTTGTTCAAACTCAAAGTTTTGCTACCGGAGGATTATGCCGACACAGTCTTGTCCGTGTTTGCTACTTATTTACAGACAATGCGGAAAATCCAGCGTGAATATTGGCTTGAACCCGCAGGATCACATGGTGTATGGGGACTAGATGATTATCATTTCCTGCCCTTTTTGTTTGGAAGTGCTCAGCTTGTCGATCATAAGTACCTTAGGCCAATGAGTATTCATGATTCGGATCTCGTGGAGATGTTTGCTCCAAAGAATTATTATTTTATGTGCATCCAGTTTATCAACAACGTAAAGACTTCGTCATTACGTTGGCACTCTCCAATGCTCGATGATATCTCTGCGGCAAAAAGCTGGACAAAAGTACGTGACGGTATGATCAAAATGTACAAAGCTGAAGTACTTGGAAAACTCCCCATCATGCAACATTTCATGTTTAGCAAATACCTGCCTGCTCCTGAAGGAATCACGACTGACCCCAATGCCCAGCCGGAGCATGTGCATGGCTGGGGTGATTGCTGTGGTATCAAAGTACCCAGCGCGATTGCTGCGAATGAGCAAGAAAAGGGGTTGCGTATCCTCCCATTTGATTAGATATTTATAGTAAATTAAGCTTCGTAGGGAGGGGGATCTTTTATTCACTCAAATATATATCGGCAGCGTGTCTGTCCCTATTCTGTAAAACGTATATGTCATTAATTTGTAAAAATTATATAAATACTTGTAATGCTTGAGCGTCAGGATTAGACGGCTCGTAATTGCTAGATATCAGTTAAGGAACAATTCACCACACAAATTTCAGCTGTGCTGCGGTGAAAACAGGAGGTTTCCACCGCAACTTATCAGGATCAATTCTATGCCGTTTAAGTGCCTTCTTTTTCTCATATCTCTCAATTGCTTCGTCAGTTAGACAGATTATATGCTGGCCACGATGGTACCTAAACATGTTTAGAGCCTGCAATGTATGGATAATGTCTTGGGAGGTAAATGCTGTTAGCTGGCACAATTCATCAACAGTGACTTCACTTGTACCGGATTCAACAAGGGTTTCAATTAATACGTCACTCCAAAAGGAACGATAAGAGATGAGACCAAGATCTGACAATGGTTTCTCGGGAGAGCCCTGCTTTCCTTCTTTTTTACTCAAGTTGTAGCTAAAATCAATCAAGACTTTTCCGTATCCAAACCGTTGATATTGTGGCAAACTAAGAATACACGCGACATTGTACCCCTCGCTCGACTCTTTTTCTTTTGAGAAAAAACCGACAAGATGGTGGCCATATTCATCTCGAGTAGTCATACAGTAAAACATAAACGGGTCTACATCATAGTAGAGCGTTTTGTGGTCCAAAAACAGTTTGCACAAGAGACAGAGGTTCCGGCACCAAGTACGTTGCAATCTGCCATCAATTTCATAAAAGCTAAACTTATCATCGCGGTAAATCTCATTTCCTGGAGGATGACGCAAAGTATACTTCTTTCGAAACCGTTCAAATTGCTTTAAACTCGAGAAATACTGGAGACTATACTCACAGATATAAATCTGGTCTTCCTCAGTCATTTCTTCGGGGTACGGACTGAAATACCACGGTTCAATCTCGTATTCACCAAAAATTACTTTATTAACGTTACGAACCCTGCCAACTTCGTGGTGTTGTTGGACCATTGATCCTGAGGTTCGGAGCTTTTCAATTTCGGTCTCACCGGCGGGCTCTGACGGTTCTTTTTTGTCTTTTGGTGGTTTTGCCGGCGGTGTGGACTGTTCTTTCTTTGGATAGACGATCTCTTTGTCCAGTAAAAGACGGTCTTCCGAAATCCATTCATCTAGACGCTTGTTGAAGCCTTCGTAGTGCACATAGAATTCTACTTTATTCTTGCGAGTTCTGCGGTGAAGCAGCTCTGCTTTGCGGTCCTCAGATTCGGGCCGCGTGACCCAAACTGTTGCATTCAACAGCGACTCTGACATGTGAAATGTGAAGTGAGTAGTAAGTAATGCGGTTGGGGACCAAAGTACAGTACCCCGGTACCAAGTCCACAGTAATACGGTAGGAGACGCCTAGAAGGTCCCTTCCCCACCAAAGCAAGCAACTCTCGCTATTTCTAGCAAATTAATAAATAGATATTTATACACTCTCGGTCCATATTCTAACCGTTTTATCCGAATGGCCCGTTATCAATTGAGCTCCCGATCTATCAAACGTGCAGGTCAACACGGGAGACTCAGACGCAAGTGACCCAGGCATTAATGGGGTATTTATAGACTGGTACGGCTTTAACGTGCCCTGGTAGTTGCTGAAATCAACCGTGCCATCTGCTCTTGTCAATGCTAGTACTTGTGTAGGAGATAGTGACATTGAGTGTACATAGTTGGTAGACTCGATTTTTTCAACCTCATCACCACGCGGCAACATCCATTTTCGAATCGAGTCCTTACTTGCCGTTACAAGAGTATCATTCGCTGCTATTTCAATCGCGCCAATCGCGTTTTGATGCGACGTGATTGCATGCACCGGTTGACCGGTTCTAAGGTCCCAGAATCGGGCAGTAGCATCTCCACTAGAGCTAATAATTTGAGGATCAGTGCTTCTACACTTGAGACCCGTAATAGTACCCTTGTGGCCCTTTAGTTTAAAGATCTGTTCTCTGCTCCTAATATCCCAGATATGAACATTGCCGTCTCTACAGCCAGTGGCCACAACATTAAGAGTTGGGTGTAGATCAAGATTAGTTACTCCGCTCATATGACCATGGAACTCTCTAATAACAGAGTTCTGCTCGAGATCCCAACACTTGGCCGTCCGATCCATACCACCACTAAACATATAGGGCATGCGGTCAGATATAGCGATCGCCTGAACAGGCATTGTGTGCCCTGTTAAAGTGATTTTTCCCTTGCCACTAGCAACATCCCATACTTTAATTGTATTATCGTTTGAACCAGATGCAAACCATTGGTTCTCTGGCTCGACTGCAACAGTGTTAACCCAGCCCTTGTGGCCGCATAAAACTTTTCTAAGTTTGAAAGGAGGCTTTGGCTCGCTCTCTATATTAATTATTTGGTTTTCAGGCTCGGGGTTTTCAGATCCTGCCAGGTCTCGTGAAAACTCCTTGAATTCATCGGGAATTTGGTCAAAAAAAGGATCCTTGATACTTTCCAGTAAATCTACCAGGCTACCAGTGTGTTTTTCTGGTTCTAGAGTTTGTTTCTTGTTAGACAATGGATCCTCTCCTTCAAGAGATCTTTTCATTAGATAAGTGCCTATATTTCTACTAGGCAAGTTGCTTTAGGGTGCTGTCTATGTAGGTCGATATTGATCTGCAGCCAGTTCTTTACGTCTAAATAATAATCAGCTGTTGGTTCATGTTATTTATATTACACGTGTAAACAGCAAGCTAATGGCTATATTGCCAGCAATTAGATTAGGATGATGCTACATCTTAATACCACATGGCACAGAGCATGCTGCTTGTGTTTGATTTATTCCCCCACCTTTCTATCGATAGCCCCGAGTACGAATTCTACTGTGACCAATACGAATTACTTTGTAGTACCGTCTCCTCGAACGAGAACATTGATGGTATAGTTGACACCCATAAACATGCGATAGGCGCAGACAGTGTGCATACTGCCCAATATAAACGGCCCAAGATCGAGAATCACCATTATGGCAATAAAAAAAGGGTTATATATTCAAATACTCCATAAATCTATTTATTAACCCGTACATATAATCTTATTTAAGGTACCCGTGGTTCTCGTGAAGTTCGATATGGTCCTCACTCGGCTCAGGGCGCTCATCATGAATAAACTGATCAGCACGGTCATGAACATGAGAAGGAGTAAAGTGGCTCAAGGCCTTCTTGCCCCGCTCCTTGGCTCTGGACAGAAAGTTACGAGTGTGGTCCTTGGTGTCAAGTACAAAGTTCATAGTATCATCTCCATATTGGTGCTCATAGTCACTCAGGTGAGTGCGGTCATCAGGGCATGAGTCGACAGTATCGGCTCTAATGGGCCGATGGTAGCGGTCATACTTTCTAGAGTAGCGATCGCGATCGTGGCGAGAATAGGCGCGAGCAGGGCGTTGACGGCGGGGTGGTGCACTGCGGGCGCGTCTAGGCGGGCTGTAGGCCAACTGGTCAAAAGTATAAGGATTTCGGTACTTCATTCTGCTACGAGCAGCATTGCGAAGGCGTCGGTTTTCACGGGCACGGGCGCGGCGATCCTGAGAATAGCTGCGGCCATGGCGTTCATGGAACTCCACGTGTTCTTCGCTGCGTAGTGGTCGTTCATCGTGGAGAACCTGCCCAATTCTGTCGTGAATATGAGAAGGTCTGATATGACTGAGGCCACGATCAGCACGATCCTTGGCACGCTCAACCCGGCGACGGGTGTGGTCCTTGGTATCAAGGACCCAGTCAACAGTGTCATCACCATACTGGTGCTCATAGTCATTAACGCTTGGGTCGCAGCCACAATTAGGACTAGCAGGAGGAGCTGTCTCTTCATCGTCGGACTCATCGTTGTATGCAGCACAAGTAGGAGGAGTGGGTGCGGAAACAGGCGCAGGATTAGGAGAGCAGCCCCCATCAAGTGCTGCAGTTACTGTAGTAATAATAGTAGACGCAGGCGGAGCAACAACGTTGTCGCATTGAGCCGGAGCCGTTGCCCAGACAGTAGTGACAATTGGGGGAGGAGCAGGCAACCAAGTGGTGGAGATGACGGGTGAAGGAGGAGGGTAAGGAGAGCATGATTGTGTCAAAACTGGAGGTGGGACATAAGTAACGGCACAAGGAGGTGTCGGTGCACACGAATCATCGCTACCATCGTCAATAGTATCAGTCGCGGTTGAAGTTACAGTTTGCCAAATAGTGGTCTCATAAAGTTCATCGCCTTCGCCAAAATCATCCTCATCATATTCATCATCATAATAAATAGTGGTGCATGCTGAGCTATCTATCGAAGGGTCAGGACTTGCTGTACAGGTAGCGAGTGTGGGCGCGGTGGTGGGCACAAGTGTCAGGCTAGTAAAAGAAGTCTGAATGGGGCATCCCGAGGGCTGAGGTAGTTGGTCTGAGCCATCTTCGTTGTCGTGCATGATGTGACGGTTCAGCTCAATGTGCTCGTGAACTCGCAACAGGTTGATATTAGGATCAACGGCGAGTGCAGCTGCGAAAAGAAGGTGGGGGGCTCCGTACAAAATGACTGGCCGCATGCTAAAACTTGGTGCCGCGGAAAGTTGAGACTAGAAGATGATATAGTGACGGAGTGACTTTCCCATTTGAGTAACTGCCTCGATGTTGTCGGTGCAGCCAGCACGAGACTGGTGCGGCCGCTGCCGGATTTTTAATATGATGTGATATGTCTTTTATTTTATTTAATATCTTTGCGAATTCACTAAGAATCAATTCCTCAATATGCATACAGCCGCATAGCATGTGCAAGATGTGCTTGCATGTGCGAGATGAGTCTTCAAAATGAAGGTTACGCCCACAATAGGTAGTGAAAATTGGCAATACAAATTAACTTAATCCAGTTTCCAAGCAGTATGGTGATTTTTCCCGGGTAATGCAATCATAACGAAAAAGCCAGCATAAATGCCACAAAATGTGCGTGCCCCAACCCTGATCAATAGCTAATCGCCTGCCCCCGGCGTACTGGCTTAGTTCAGCGAGATAACTCACTATCCAAGTTCCCTTTATGACTGTTTATCCCGCTAAATCTCACGCCTCGCGATCCATTGAGAATTTCAAGAAATTGTTTCCCGAGCAGGGAACCCCATCTATTGTTTTAGCCGCTGCAAAGACTATATACTGGCCAGACTGCGATCAAACGGTACCTCTTCGTCAAGACCGCTATTTCAGCTACTTTACCGGTGCATTTGATTTACCCGATGCATTTGTTGTTTATACCAACGATAAATTAGTCCTTTACTTGCCTCCTATCGATGAGGACGATGTGATGTGGAGTGGTCTTCCCATTAGTCTTGACGATGCAAAGTCCAAATATGAAGTTGATGATGTGAAATACTCGACAGATTTGGAAAAGGACCTTGAGAAGCTCGACGATGTGCGGACTATTCCTTCACATGCAGAGTACTGCAAATCTGCAACCGCCTGCACGAGCTTGCAGGAGGCAATTGACGAGACGCGCATGATTAAAGACGAGTTTGAGATTGACCTGATGCGTAAAGCTAACGCAATTAGCAACAACAGCCATCTGGCGGTTATGAGTGCCCTGCCAATTGAGAAAAGCGAGGGGCACATTCATGCAGAGTTCATTTATCACTGTATGCGTCAAGGAGCAAAGAGTCAAGCTTATGACTCTATTTGTGGAAGCGGTAGCAACTGTGGTACTCTGCACTATGTTCGTAACGATGAAGAACTCGATGGCCGCCTACTTGTATTGATTGATGCCGGCGCTGAATGGCAGAATTATGCGTCTGATGTCACTCGCTGCTTCCCCATCAATGGAAAATGGACGCCCGAGAGTCGTCAAATTTATGATCTTGTTGCGACGATGCAAAAGGAGAGCATGAAGCTTGTTAAACCGGGTGCTCACTGGGATGAAATCCACAAACACTCACACAGAGTGCTAATTCGCGGCCTTTTGGAGCTCGGAATTTTGCACAATGGTACTGAACAAGAGATCTTTGATAGTGGCGTCTCCACAGCCTTTTACCCTCATGGTTTGGGCCATATGATTGGACTGTGCACTCATGATACTGGAGGAAAGCCCGATTATGAGGATCCCAATCCAATGCTTCGTTATTTGCGTATTCGCCGCACTCTCAAGGAAAATATGGTTGTTACTGTCGAACCAGGCTGCTATTTTAACAAGTTCTTGTTGCAACCCCATCTCGCAGTTGCAGAGGCCAGCAAGTACATTAACCAAGTGGTGCTTGACCGTTACTGGACGGTAGGAGGCGTTCGCATTGAAGATGATGTACGCATCACCGCAGATGGATTTGAGAACTTGACCGGTATCACCAGTGACGCGGATGAAGTGGCTAAAATCGTTAGCGATGGTCTTGCCAAGGGCAGAAAGGGGTTCCATTGCATTGTTTAACCGTCACTTATATTAAAATTCAGAGACTTGAGAGGTCGACAGATAAATAAAAAAAGCACGAATTAATCTATATATTAGTTTCTTCTTGTACGGAAGCGATGGCGTATTCGAGTTTTGAATACATTGCCTGACGACAAGGTTGGTTGTTGAGCAGTTTCACAATACCGGAATTCTCAAGCAGTTCTTGTATTTCAGAGCGGGAGGAGACTTCGGAAAAAAAGACAGTGATGTTACGCTCAATATAATGCGAAATAATCTCAAGTATGATACGAGCTCCTTGGGCATCACACTCAGTCATACCGTCCATGCTGAAGATAACATGGTGTAGCTCATCACTTGGAATACGGCGAGGGCGGCCAGGGTGTACTTTGTTGGAGCGATGCATTTCTAAGCGACGGAGACGGCTTTTGAGTTCGCCACTATTTGCAAACGTGAGAGGTTCGGGTACTTTGACAATCAACAAGCCAGAGTCCACTGAATGGGTACCGCGCGGGAACCCAGGCATATCATCGGCATTAACGTATTCATGGGTGCCACTAAGTCTGGTGAGGATTTGAATTCTAGGTCTTGTAGCATGACGAATAACCCGCAATACTGCGAAAAAAGCCCCCGCAGCGACACCGGCCTCAATAGACCAAAACAGTGTCATGATGCATGTGGTGCCAATAGTAAGTAGGTCGGACCATCCTTGTACACGAACATAATAAATAATATCCTTGGGAACTTCTTCCAACAAGGCCACACCGATTGTTGACACTACTGAGCTGAGGATTCCCTTTGGCAAAAAGTACACAAATTGCATGAGATAGATGGCGGCGAGGAGGGTTACGAGTGAAGCGACAATCTGAGAGAGCTGACTTTTGGCACCGCTGAGAACATTGATTTTTGATCGACCATAGCCACCAAATACGGGCAGGGCACTGACCGACATTCCCATGACATTGGCAACTCCAAATGCCACGAGCTCGCGGTTGGAGCTAATAGTAGAATATTCCGGCGCGGGAAAAGACCTAGAGGCTACGGTGCTTTCGAGGAATCCCAGGAAACCTAGGAAAAATGCGGTGCTGAAATTAATCTTGAAATCAGCCCAGTACTTTGGTCGAAGCATCCAGGTGAACTCGACTTTTCCAAGTCCTACTTTACCAACAACAGGGATTCCCATGCTTTCAACGTCCATAACTTTGGAGATTATAGTAGAGATAATCACAACCAGCAGGATTTCCGGCAATAGAATCCAGTTACCCCTACCGCGCTTAATCTGGGCCCGTTTAAAATATTTAAAAATCAGCATGACTGCAAGGCCAGTAAAGGCGAAAACTGCCGTAGGGGAGTGGACCTTATCGAGGTTTTCACCTATCCATACCAATTTTTCAAACGGGGACGAGTCACGAAGGGATTTCTTCATCAGGTCATGAAGACCCAGTTGCTGCGGCAGTTGATCGACAATAATAACAAAGGCAATGCCAGTAACAAACCCTCTCAGCATACTCGCACTCATGACTTGCTCTAGAAACCCCATACGGAGGAGACCCAAGCTCAACACCACGACGCCAACCATGCCGGTCAATAACGATGCGACTTGGGTTGCTGCCAAATCGCTTCGACCATCATGATGATCCTTGTGACTATAGTGGTCGGCGACTTGTCCTAGCACCAGTGAGATAGCCGCTTCCGGTGCAACGACCATACAGGGCACGGTGCCAAGGAATGCATAAACGAGTGGTTGCACGATAAGTCCCAGAAGTCCAGAGCTAGCAGGGAGATGAGCAAGGGAAGTAGCATAACTCAAGGTTACTGGGATTTGGAACGATGCGAGCGTCAATCCAGCAAATAGGTCCCCTGGGAGGTTTTCCAGTTGATAGTGCTCGATCCAGGCAAGAGAAGGGATATAGTAGGCCAATACCCACTTGCGGACCCGAGGAGGGCGAAGACTCATATTGGACAGTCTTCTCGATTGCAACGGTCTCACCAACGGCTCGTTTTCGTCCATGTCGTGGTTGGTCAGATGGTGCTGAGTGAGGTGGAATCGGCCAGTGGGTGCCAGGGGGTTGACGACAAGGACAAAGAAGCAGACTATAACTTTAAATGGAGTGAAATTATATAAATAAATCGACCGAGGCGGGGCCATCGTACTTTGCATTTGCATATGAGAATGCGATTATCGATTAACCCGAGTAGCATTACTTTAACCAGTTGGTTGACCCGGTGTGTGTAGGTAGTGGCGTGTAATAGCAGGCCCGCGAGTGTGTTGTTGTTTGCTCAAGCACTAGTGAACAAATGCCAATGCAGGGCACACGCACGTGCGAGCAGCAGCTGCATGCAACAATTTGCACAAGTCACAGACCTCTGAGTTGGTAACACCCCATCGCCACTATGAGACAAAAATTTCATCTACAAAATCTAATAAATAAATTCAAAACGTCACGGTATCGGCTTCCCAGTCCAACCCAAGTCGCCTATAAATAGCTAGCTGAACGCGTTGGAACGCCTGTTGCATTTCTTGCTCAGAAACAGGTACTCGCACCAGTAAACTCTCCATAGTGGCGCCCCGTTTGGTCATCATATCATGTCTGAAGCCAGCAGACATGCGGGAGGTCGCAGTGGTGCCCATTAATTTGACCTTTTTCAGGTGCTTGATCTCTTTTTTGTAATCGACTCGGGTTTGCGCCTCGCAGCCAAGATTTAATAAATAGCCCTCAATGATCTGTCGCCACTCCATCACCGTGAACTTGCGGTGCCGTACTTGGGCTCGTAAAGCGCTAACGGTGCCGTGGGCCACCTGGGCCCGGATCGTTGATTCAATATGATGCTCGCGATATAGATTTGAGTTGACAAGAACCCTAACAATCTCGTCGTCTTGTGCATCGAGTGGAAGTACGTAGATATTGTAGCCCAGTTCCTTGATTTGTGGTACTACTCCATCCCACTCCGGTCGTAGTTCGGGGTAAAATAGTAGCGACCGCACCGAATTGAGCGTCCAGTCGACGAGCTGGCGTTGTATGCAGTGAGTAAACTCGGGGGTAATGTAATCGTTTGCGTTTGGTGGTACTGCGTCTTGTAGAGATATTCTCACGTCTTCAACGTGCTGAACACAGGGCTTGAATAGGCCCTGGTTATCGACTCTAATTGGAGTTAAAACGGTCGGCATATTGTTTTGCCGGGGGAGTTATGTGCTGGGGTATTTTCGTCTCCCTCCGTCTCTACGAGTTTCTTGTTGTGGAGGGTCCCGGCAATTTATATTTGCGGGAGCACATGACATGTACGGCATCCGAGTGCCCCACATTATCGTGCATCATGCATGAGTCGCAGCCATGTCTACCCCATATTTTTGGCGTAGAAACCGGGTCAACAACACCAGGGAGGAGGAGGAGGGGGGGGGGCGTACATATGAAAAATACTAGAGGAATGCCCTCATAGCTGAACAGCTTGGCAGATTAAAGCCATAGTTTGAAATGACTGTTTGGCCACGGGAGATTTTAGCCGGCCCTTGGATAGAGTTTGGCACAGCAACCGGCGCCAAGCTCCTACCCTACCCCCCCTCCCTGGTCTTTTTCGCTACCCCATTCGGCGGATTATGCACAGAATCTGCACGCCCCGGCGGTGCTTAAATCGATCAAACCCGACCGGTTCGGAGGGGTTATAGCTAATGATTCCAGTAATAAACTAATTAAAAACTCACTCTACATAGTTAATACTGGCACATAATAGCTCTACTTGTGATCGTCATGCAAGCATCTACCACCTCCCCGCTCTCCACATCCCCCCCCCATACGGTCAATGCATGCAGTACCAGGATTTCTTGCCAATCAGCTTTGAAACGAGGAACTGGACCCATGCACGGAGCACGGGAAAATGAATAAATAAATAAATAAATAAAATTGCAAAAAAAATCCCCAGCCAAAAGGTTGCCGTCTGGGTCATTTTAAATCCCATCGGAAAAGCGTTTCCTGTCCATTTTCTTTCTCAGCACTACCGCCAAATCTTGTAGCAGCAACTGTTTGCCCAGAGTTTCGAGCCCATGGCCACGGAAAAACTCGGGATTATTAACCCAGCGATACCTACAAAGTCGTTGCCATGGCCGCAGCCAATGGGTGGGGGTGCCAAGACATGGCCTCAACGAGGATCGATTTCAAACATGAATGCAAGGGGCCCGAAACCAGATAGCCTAGCTCCGCACAACCGCTATTCCATCTGGCTTGACATTCAATTACGCACATGAAGCGGGGGCATATACAGAGCCCATGCAAAGCCATGCAACCGATTGAAAAATGCGGGGAAGGGCGCATGCGGCACTATGCCTGTGGATACCTTAACGAAGGATAAAGCACGACGGAAACATCCGGGCCATTTGTTGGGCAATGTTTGGGATGTGGAAATATTTCGCGTAATATTTCAACGTCTGGTTGGCTACGGCTTGTTGCGAATAATACCGCAAGGGCTCCCGCTGTAGCGGTCACGTGCACCATATCGATAAGGAACGCAAGCATCGATCGGGGCCATAGCCCAGCAGGTTTTATTGCTCTATGTGACCTTGATGTCGCTCCACTCGAAAAAAAAGTCTAATGAATGGTCTATAAACTGTAGTGAGGGGCATTGGGGCCCCCAAGAACCGGGCTCCCTGCGCCTTGGTGGCATCAGCGTGGCTTGAAACCGCATGAGGTGGGGGCTCGGTACCCTCAGACGGGCCGTTCCCTCCACTTTGGCGACTGCAGCGACAATTGTCGATCAGCTCAATGGGGGGTTTACACTAAGCAACTATAGACAAAAAGCAGGCTGGGGTGGGTGCGGCCAGTTCAATTACGTTTTAGAGTGTTTGTAATTGTTGTCCGAGATGAGTGTACCCGAAATGGGTGGGAGCAGATGAGTGCTCTTTTTTTTGCTGTTTGTTCGTAAAGGTTCTTTTTTTTTTTTTTTTTTTTTTTTTGCAATGAGGCCTCGCCGCCACACCCTCCGCCACAGCGATTTCCCAGAACCACATGGAAGGAACAATTGTGATCTTACCGTTATATAAGCGGATCAAGCCAATTGAGTCCTTGTACGACCGTCGCAACCAATCGCTTGTTTGCCCATACTTTATCTATCCTTGTCTATACAACCACCTATTTACTACAACTCCCTTCTAAACACCCACCACCGCTCAAAACCAAGCCCAAAAGCAAGCTCTCGTCACCGGTATCAAGCTCCCAGTCGGTTGGTTACTAACATGTCACTTGAAATCGTCATCAAAGCCGGAACCAAAAATCACAACGTGTCGTGCGCTTCAGATGCCACCGTTGGCGCTTTAAAATCGCAGTTGGAATCCATCACTCAAATTGCCCCCACACAGCAGCGACTGATCTACTCTGGTCGTGTCCTCAAGGATGAGCAATCCCTTGAGAGCTATGGAATTAAATCAAACCATACGATTCATCTCGTCAAGGGCGCAAAACCGGCTGCTTCTTCTGCAAGTTCTACCCCCGTGGCAGCCGCTGCGGCACCGCCACTTGCTGCTGGTCAAGGTACTGGCAATGTTCTTAGCGACTTGACCGGAGCCCGCTATGCCGGGCTGGCAAATCTGCCTAGTGCATCTATTTTCGGCCCCGATGGTGGTATGGGTCCCATGCCCGATACTGATCAAATGCTGGCGCTACTTGAGACCCCTGAATACGCCGAGGCGATGCAACATCTACTGCAGGACCCTGATGCGGTTTTAAACGCAATGGGTGGCTCAGTGCCCCCTGAGCAGGCCGAGCAAATGCGTCAAATGCTGCGCACTCCAGAGTTTAGAGAGCTATTGTCTAACCCACAGGCGTTTGGCCAAGCATTCAGAATGAGCCAGCAGTTTAGAGGTATGATGGGGAATAATAATGGATTCCCTGCTCCTGGTAACGTCGACGGCTCTGTTGGGGGTGCTGGTGCTGGTGCTGGTGCTAACGCAGGCTCTGCTGGTGCGGCCAACGCCAACCCATTCAACATGTTTGGCATGCCCGGTCTCGGTGGGTTCGGTGCTCCTGCGGCTGCTCAGGCCCCAGTAGATACTCGCCCTCCTGAGGAACGTTATGAATCCCAGCTTCAACAACTAAACGAACTTGGGTTCTACGACTTTGACCGCAATGTCCAAGCCCTTCGGCGCTCGGGTGGAAATGTTCAAGGTGCTATCGAAGCAATGCTCGATGGACACATTTAATTTACGTACTTACATACTCCACTAGCTTAGAATGAATATTTTTCTAGTGTCAAATCTCCCAGAAAAGCCGCATTGTATTGAATCGGGCATCATATCGGATCGGATCACCTCTAGCCACAAAATGGGTGGCGTGTGCTGAACTGCATCTAAACACCTCGCGTACTAGGAGAGGCAACAATGCAATAGATACTATAATTGGATTTTGCCCATGCTCCTGCAAAAAAATATTTTACAATGGCTTGATGTCGTCGTGCCGGCAAAGAGTCGCTAGTTGCTTATTGCATGCATGTGAGTACTACACTTGAGCGCCTCAATATTACACGGCCTCGAAACAAGCGCGACGGTGATCTCATTGGCATGTATACCAAAGGCATCAATGTTTTTAGTCAAAATGACTATAACCACCAATAATATGCCGCAGATGACCTAAGGGCCAGTAAGTGTATGAAATGTAGCCACTGGGACCTTATGGGCTTTTACCAATGACTGAAGTTAAAAACCCCCAGTCAAGTTTTATCATTGACTTCCTCATGGGGGGAGTATCTGCCGCTATCTCCAAAACAGCAGCTGCCCCAATTGAGCGAATCAAGCTGCTTATCCAGAACCAGGATGAAATGATCAAGCAGGGTCGTCTCTCTCACAAGTACGCTGGTATCACTGACTGCTTTAAGCGTACTGTTGCTGATGAAGGTGTGGTTAGCTTGTGGCGTGGTAATACCGCTAACGTTTTTCGCTACTTTCCTACCCAGGCTCTTAATTTTGCCTTCAAAGATAAGTTCAAGGCATTGTTCAAGTCCAACAACACTGACTCTTATACGATGAAGTTCACTAAAAACATTGCTGCCGGCGGTGCTGCGGGTGCTACTTCTCTCTTGTTTGTCTACTCTTTGGACTACGCCCGTACTCGTCTTGCCAACGATGCCAAGTCCAGCAAAGGTGCTGGTGAGCGCCAGTTCAATGGCTTGATCGATGTATACCGCAAAACCTTGGCATCTGATGGTATCCAGGGTCTTTACCGAGGTTTCGGTCCCTCTGTGGTTGGCATTGTTGTCTACCGTGGTCTTTACTTTGGTCTCTATGACTCCCTCAAGCCTATCCTACTTGTTGGCTCCGTTGCTGATAGCTTTGCAGCCTCTTTTCTGCTCGGTTGGGCTGTTACTATTGGTGCCGGTATTGCCTCTTACCCCCTCGATACCGTGCGTCGTCGAATGATGATGACCTCTGGTTCCAAGGTTCACTACAAGAGCTCCTTTGATGCCTTTAAACAGATCGTCGCGGCTGAGGGTACCAGTTCTCTTTTCCGGGGTTGTGGTGCCAATGTCCTGCGCAGTGTTGCCAGTGCCGGTGTGCTTTCGCTATACGATAAGCTCAAAACTATCTTGTCTAGTTAGGTGTATGGAGTCAATAGACCCTAAACTACAATAAATATATACATTTCAAGCTGTTTTCTGAGTTCCTTGGAGTAAATAGCTAAAAGCTCCTTTACCAAAGGCCAATTTACTTTATTTTCAAATTGGCTGTTTTTATTCCCAAGATGCTGTTGCACTCGGGTTTAGTAAAGTGTATTTACAATTATGGTAATCATCAAGAGGTTATCTCAATTTTATTCTACGGTTATTATTACGCTGGGAAAATTTGCAATTTCTGGCTCCCAAGCCTCGAGCTTGGCTGCCATCCACAGTGACTTTCAAGTAGATGTAGTTAGTCACCCAATAGGCATCACTGCATTATGACTCAACGAGCTTTTAGTACTGCGCGAGCCGTGTGGGGTCAAAACCTGACGGAAAAAATCGTTCAAAAATATGCCGTTGGTGTACCACAGACTAAAAAGGTCAAATCAGGCGATTATGTCTCGATCAAGCCTAGTCACTGCATGTCCCATGACAATTCTTGGCCTGTAGCACTGAAATTTAAGGGCCTTGGTGCAAAAAATGTTTGTGATAACCGCCAAGTAGTATGCACTTTAGACCACGATGTGCAAAACAAGTCGGAGAAAAACCTCGAAAAATACCACAACATCGAGCAATTCGCCAAACAGCAAGGCATTGACTTTTACCCGGCTGGTAGAGGTATTGGACACCAAATTATGGTCGAGGAAGGGTATGCTTTTCCTTACAATTTGACTGTAGCCTCAGATTCCCACTCAAATACTTATGGTGGTATTGGTTGTCTCGGTACCCCCGTCGTGCGCACTGATGCAGCCTCAATTTGGGCAACTGGCATGACTTGGTGGCAGATTCCTCCCGTTGCTCGAGTACACCTCAAGGGTAAATTACAGCCGGGCGTTAGCGGTAAAGACGTTATTGTTGCTCTTTGCGGTGTGTTTAACAACGACCAAGTCCTCAACCATGCAATTGAATTCGTCGGTGATGGTGTTCAACACCTTGGCGTTGATGAGCGTCTTACTATTGCAAACATGACGACTGAATGGGGTGCTCTTACTGGTTTGTTCCCCGTCGATGATGTCTTGCTCGAATGGTACAACCAGCGTCTATCCAAGCTCCCTCAGCCTCACCCTCGCGTCAATGCAGAGCGTCTCGCTGACCTCAAGGCAAATATTCTCACCGCCGATCAGGATGGTACTTACGCCAAGGATCTTGTGCTTGACCTTGCTAGTCTTAGCCCATGTGTTAGTGGACCCAACTCGGTCAAGGTCGCTACTCCCCTCGCCGACCTGGCTGCTCAAAACATCAAAATCAACAAAGCATACCTGGTTTCTTGTACCAACTCACGCCTCTCTGATATTCAGGCTGCCGCCGATGTTATCAAGGGCCACAAAGTTGCCCCTGGCGTCGAGTTCTACGTCGCTGCTGCTTCATCAGAAGTTCAACAGGACGCCGAAGCCACTGGTGCATGGAAGACTCTGATGGATGCCGGTGCAAAGGCCCTTCCTGCTGGATGTGGTCCTTGCATTGGTCTTGGTACTGGTTTGCTTGAAAAGGGCGAGGTCGGTATCTCTGCTACCAACCGTAATTTCAAGGGCCGTATGGGCTCGCCTGAGGCGTTGGCATATTTGGCTTCGCCAGAAGTTGTCGCTGCTTCGGCCGTACTCGGTAAGATTGGTTTCCCCGTTGAGATTGAAGGCAAGCCTGCTCCCAACTCTCAAGATATCGTCAAGAACATTACCGTGAATGCTCCCCCTGCTGCCAGTGCCGAGACCGGTGAGGCCACTTCCATTCTTGATGGCTTCCCTGCATTTATCGAGGGTGAATTGGTTCTTTGTGATGCCGATAACATCAATACTGATGCCATCTACCCCGGTAAATACACTTACCAGGATGACATCCCCAAGGAAAAAATGGCTCAAGTATGCATGGAGAACTACGACCCCAATTTTGGTGAAAAAGTCGGTGCCGGTGACATTATTGTGTCTGGTTTCAACTTTGGAACTGGCTCTAGTCGTGAACAGGCCGCCACCTGTATTTTGGCCAAGGGCATGCGTCTTGTGATTGCTGGTTCATTTGGAAATATCTTTAGCCGCAACTCAATCAACAACGCGTTGCTTACTCTTGAAATTCCTGCCCTTATTGAACTGTTGCGCAAGCGGTACGCCGATTCGAACGAACCCACTATTCGCACTGGCCTTATTGCCCGGTGGGATGTACCTACCGCCACTGTTACCGTCAGTGAAAATGGCAATGAAATTCTCAAGCAGAAAGTTGGTGATTTGGGCGAAAGCATGCAGGAGATTATTGTTGCTGGTGGTTTAGAGTCCTGGGTTAAGCAACGACTTGATTAAAGTATAAAAGGAATAAAAGACGCTTATTTATATAGTAATTGTTGTGTCATTAATACTTGAATGTAGCCACTGTATGGCATACCAAACACTTCAAACTTTTTTTATACGTAACCTTAGCACATGCTTTTAGTTAACTTAATTAATAGATGAAACCTCCTTGACAACCTCGTCGTAGCTTTCCTGGAATTCCTTGAATTTTTCTTTATCCTTTACTGAACCAGCCGAAGGAGAGATCATTACGCAGGATGTAGGACGCTTGGTAGAGCCAGCAGTTCCGAGCTCCTCCTTGGAAGGAACAAATACGTATTTAACTTTGGTGTCTTCGCAAAGAACAGGGATATGAGAAATGACGTCCATAGGCCAGATATCGCTGGCAAGTACCACGAGACCTTTCTCGCCCTTACGAAGGGCCTTGACCACCTCCTTGACGCCGCGTTTGGCCTGTTTATGTTTGGAGGCACGCTTGACGGTCTTGAGGACCTTTTTATTTAATTTTTTCGATGCCAAAGGCGATGCAAATGCCACTTTTGCGGGCAGTCTACTGTCGTAGAGATCTTCAGACATTTTTCACAAAGAGGGTGTTGATGGGGGGTGCTGTGTTATAGGGAGATTTTGCACGAGAAAAAA